>WTXI01000270.1:0-48489 GCA_022376515.1 Lactifluus volemus
CCAAATTTCTTGATGCAACTACGAACTTGCCCACCCCCTGTTTTGCGAACAACAGCCCCGAATCCGATTGAACATATGCTGTACGTACTGAACGAAAGGAATACAAATACATCACGCAGGAATCTCGTGGTAAAGACCCTCTCCGCGAATACCTTCATCCCAAGCTTGACCATCAGTCGTAGCCGATATGTAACCAGCTCGAATCACGAAATCACCAATGTGCTCTCCGTCGAGTCTTTCGAGGGGGTATCGTTTGATCATAGGCTCGAGAATGGCTAGCATTTCTTGCTCAGTTACGCTCTGCGTGAAGGTGAACGACGTAAAGGCAACTTGAATGAGACTGCCTCTGTACATTTTGTTTAGTCCGAGTCGCCGCCCGTAGTAGCCGCCTCCAAGCAGCGTCACAGGAGCCAGCTGCTTTACCAACAAACGCTACCTCTGAAGACTCGTGAGTCATACTACAAACTTGGGGCTCGCCTTCAATGACCCGCTCCCCACGAACGCAGAGGATTTCGTCAACTTCCGCGGAAAATCCCTCAGGCTGTTGATGATGTGGTGCGTCTTTCCCCACCGAGCGCGAACACAGACAGCACGCCGCTTCCGCGTGCCAGCTCGCCCAGCTCAACACACCGGACCGACCACAGCCCGCGTGCGATGACTCGAGCTTGGCATCCTGCTGTGCGAAGGGGGTCGAAGAGTAGATGCAGTTGTGTGTTTCTAAAGGGTGTTGGCGCGCTAGGGTCTTTTAGGCTACGCAGCCGAAGCCTAGAAAACCCACGGCGCAGGTTGGCGTGAATGAGGCGGTACTTAGTTGGGATCCGGTGAAGAAAATTTGAAGTTGGACCACGGCCTACTGGGTGGTGATCGGACTCGCGAAAGGCAACGTATAAGTCTGATGAATAACCTGAGCTTGACTAGGACTCTGGCCAAGATATGCTGAGATTGTAGTTTGGCCCGGATGACAAAATATAAACCTTCAGTCTATGTTCGATGACAAACAGAAGGAGGATTAGCAAGCATCTCTGAGTTGCACAAGCCCGAAATCACCATAAACAAGCATTTGGGTTCGTAATCTTGCTCCATAGTGCATCTTGTGCCCATCGAGGTGTCTCAAGTCAGTCGAATTCGGATTTGTACTACAGCGAAATTAATCGAATAATCACTCACAAAGATTGGGAAATGAGCCCGGGCTTATTTTTCCAACAATTAGGTGTTGGACATGTATATGTGTCTGTGTATCTTTCGAGAGAGTTCAAGAGAAGCCTTATGTAGCTAAGAGCAAGTGCTACTACATCGGCAAGGCAGTAAATAATTTACACCCTTGCTAGGGTGGATTTTCAACAAAGATAGCCCCGGGATCTGCTTTCCGGTGCTCAGCGGTCTTGTAATCCCCATTCTCCGCTCTCTCGACCATCTGCGAGGCTGAACTAAGCCTGCTACTAAGCTGGGATTGACCTGACCAGGAAACAGAATCATTGTTCTAGATTTGGCAGGTCTTTCCCAAGACTTCACATGCTTCACACCGGACAATTGGTACAGAAAAATTGTACAGCTCGTAAGCCCGTAGTGCCTTGTTCCCAATTTCCGACATGGTCTGCTGGAAGAGCTTCACGAGGTGGAAAAGAGAGCATAAGAATTCTGGGGTACGCTTGTCGACGATTACTACGTCTCAAAAGTCAAAAGTCAAGTCAAGATCAGAAAGCATGAAATAAAGTAAGGTTTCCAACGTGCGCCGCCGCTCCATCTCAGATTTACTTTTCAGATACCCCTCCATCGCAACTCCAGACGTCGCAGCGGAATGTACAACAATGCCGTAACTGCGATGGCAAACTCAAACCCGATGTCCCCAGTCTTGCTTGCGATCGGACCTGTATACCACACTTGATTCATCGAGGGGATGACGAGCGCGAAGCTCAGAGCAGACGCGCCCAAAGCAGCTGCGCCTAGTGGGAGCTCAGACGGTACGTTCCAGTATCGGAGGTCATAGAGCGAGAAATCGCCTTTGCGGAAGTACAAGTGCTCAACGGTAACTGCAGAGAACCATGCCCCTGAAGATGTCCAAGTGGTCAGCGTGATCAATGACTAGTCAAAACCATAAAGTGCGCAGAGTACCTGCCCAGTACCCAAGGATTCCTAAGAAATCGGAAAGTGTTGCGTAAAATTTATGTTGCCCCACGATGGCGAGTGTCAATACCCTTTGTATCATCATTTAGTTGGATAATGAGAACGAATTGATCGCACTTACACTACCGTCGCGAATAGGGAAATTACATATCGAGGAACGACCACCAGAGGCGGAAAAAGCGTCTGCATACACATGCACATCGAGTATAAAGTCGGGGCATTGTTGGCAGTCACGCTCAGGCTGACCAACACCATCAAGAACTTTCTAAATTTACCGACAGGGGAAAGCATTGCATCAACAAGCCCACCGACGTTACCATCAGTAAAACCAGTTTCCCAGTCAGAGTCTGTGGAGGTAGATATTGCTGCTGCAGCTCCTAAGCATTGGAGAGTAATCTAAAAGAGTCAGTGTGGAGACAAGGGCAGCCAAAGCACCCCTTACTATAGGAAGATTGAGGCCGAGGTATGAATAGGAGAAGATTTTCCAGCTGATTGAGTTCAAGATCAGATTGAGAATGTTGTGGGCCAACGCGACATGCAACTCACCTAGAGGCTCGAGGGTGGAAGTATGTGGTATAGTCCGAACTGAATATTGCCCACGTAAGCGTGAAACCGGCGATTGTCGCCCCAAAATTGAGAACCTGTGGCGCAGTGGCAGGCGGCGTCGCGGCGTCAACGAAGTGTTTGCCGCCGGCAGCAGCGGCGATGACGAAGACGATGAGAATGGGAATCCAAGCACATCTTTCGTAACTGCAAGAAGTCAGGAAAGGCTGAGGTCATTGTTCTGAATGAGATGATATACATACAAACTGAGAACCTTGAGCCCACAGAAGGATACCTGTCATGGGAGATGGTCAGGAAATATGGTGGCTGAGAACTTGTGCGATTGGGTTCACTGACGAAGAGGGAGATTAGAGAAATGATCACAATCCCAACACTGACAAAGACTATGAGATTCATGGACTTGGACGCTGCATGTCGCTTATATTACTCACGTCCAACTGATGTTAGCGACAGTTGCCAGCGCCTGGCCGCCCAGTATGCAATTCAGAACGCAGAAGCCGAGGCCAGTCACAACGGCCAACAGGCTCGGGACAGTGACGCCGTAGTATCTAGAGACATAGATCAACCATCATAGCCGGTCGCTACGGTAAGCAGATAACTTACCCGAACGTATACCGTGTCAAGCATAGTTGGCGCAAACCAAGTTTCGAACCCCACGTCGAGCTTGCTCAACTCAGTTGGATATTCACCGCAAAAGCAAACTGACTCCTTGGGTAGCACTCACAAGTATGCAGGAGGGATGGCGCACAGCAGGTTGAAGAAGAGGATGGTCAGACATGAATCGCGAAGGCCAAGTCCAAATGCTACCGGGCCTAGGGTTCCCGTGGAAAATCTAATGTAGAAACGATGTCAGCGTCAGCTCACCATTCGTGAAGAGCGTGCAGCTAAGCAAGGCCGAAGAAGTCAACGTACGAGAGAATGTTAGTATTCGCGGACAGCCATATGAAGAATATTTTATTGAAATGTGTTTCCGTCCTGTCTTGGACTGCGACGGGGTGAATGCCTGGTCAAGTGGTGGGCCATGCGTATGCTCTGTCTTAGGGTCGGGTTCAGAGTCCAAGATGCTACGTGACACACCTCGCAGCTCTACCCCCCAAGTCAAAAGTTTTTTCAACAAGAACTGTTTCATGGCGGGGTGATTCTGAACTTCAGAGATTTCTGACGAGTTCTTGTCATCCGAGTCCTTTGCTGAGATGGGTGTACGCTCGGAGTCCATAGCACGCCTCAGGCTGGGCCGACCACGTTCGAGTAGGGTAGAGTAGAGACTCGGACAGATGGTCCGCCGGGGGGTGGAAAGAGAGAGGAGGTGCAAAGGTTTGCAGCATATTTACGACAAAATGGAAGCCGTAGGAACAAAAGAGTCAATCGCACTCGGGACTTCTATGTCTCAAGAAATTTCTTGGCCGCGATTCAGAACGGGAAAACTGTCTAAGCGAGGCAAATATTAACCGAAACCTTCTCAACCGCGTGGTTCCTTATCCACGCCCTCATCATGCATGTCCATCAGAATCTATTCGTGTCTCACTCTGACTAGGTACTATTCTAAAGACGACAGAGGGATGCTCACTAATGCCAAAAACCGCCTTGTCATCTATTCAGGCGTAACCGAAGACGTGTTTAGTGCGCTGTAATTCATTATCCCCATGACTATGGATACATCTTGAACGTCAATTCTGAGAGCGCCTTTGCTGCCCATGACACTTCACCTCCTTACCATCGATCGTACTTATCACGCTTTTGCTAATCATTCGAGGAGATCGTGGCTTACCATATCCAGCTGTTGCGTGATATGAATTCACATACGTGAACTCGTTTAGAGTCAGGATACCTTGTGGGCGACACACTACCCGACCGAACTTAAAGGCTAATCTAGATCCGAGGAACCCCCGGAGAACACGTCCCCAACCCCTTCTTGTGTAATGGTGCTTATCGTCATGATGCGCAGCACCGACATTGTCTTATCAACTCACTCGTTTATGCAGAACACTGCGGCATTAGTGATACTATTCTGGTGTGACTGCGAAGTTCAAAGTAGAAGGTCGGCATCTGTGCGGTGCTGTTGGCGAACCGTCGCCATATGGAGGCCCGGGTAAGTGCTGAGGCGTGCCCGTACCCCGCAACAATTCACGATGAGTGTCAGCACACAAAATTTTCAGTCACGCCTCGGTGTTTCCCTTTTGTCCCTACCATGCTACCCACAAATTTTCTACTGAGATTGTCATGGCACTCCTCGGTCTTTCCATTCTTGCATGTGCACTCTCAAAATTACTCAGGTGGGCCCAGGAGATCCAAACTTGCAACTCAACATGGCTTCATTTTTTCCTTGAGATAAGCGGAGAAGGCTTCAAATCGCCTGAGATCTATGTAGGGTCAGCGTGACCACTGCCCGGACTATTCGTCTCTCGCCTTCCTTCACTTGCACATATGCCGCCTACCTTGCCTCTCAGCCCTTTACCCTTACTCTCTCATCCTCTGCAGTGTGCTGTTGCGGTCATCCTCCTCTTTGTCAAGCCACCACGCTTCTCGCCTGGTACCCGCACTGTCCAGTCTAGTGCCTTGCTATGTCACCGACCGCTTTACACTTCGGGCTCTGTGCTTTGTTGCACTGCATCACGCCATGTTTAGTTTCCTTAAACGCTCCAATACCTGCATTATCTGGTCTTTCTCCCCCTTTGCATCGGACTGCGTGCTGTATCTTGTGACCCTGTCACGGTCCTGCTTCCGTTCATGACACATTTACCTTTCGTTTCTGTCCTTCAAGTTGGAGGGTGTGTGCCCTATTTTTTGCCTCACTTTCCACTGCCTTTGCTTCAGGTCTGCATCTTAGTCTCAACCCCTTTGTCCGGTTACCTTTTTCTGGGAATCATGCCCTTTCCACATAAACCATCTTATTTCTGGTCCTTCTTCAAGTTACGCCTCCCCCATAGTTCTTACATCTGTTAGGTTCGTTGAATTGAATTACCTTTGTGTAAATGCAATCGCCAGCTCCCTTTCTCTTCCAAAATTCCTTCGCACGACACTTTGAAGACTTGAGGGCTATAGAAACATGAATTTCACTGAGATAAGATCTAATAGATGCACCACGAGATCACGCGAGCACAATCTCATAGGCCTCAACTGATAATTGGTCACCTCGATTGTCCACGCGCCTCTGTGCGCGCATCTACTGAGATACTTTAGCGATTCGACATTGTCCAGACGATACCACGGCGCATTCGCACTCGAATCAGAAACAATCCTACCTGCTTTTAGCTCTGCTTTTTATCAGATCAGATTAGGCCCAAGGGCGCGAACCTGAGCTGAGGAGAGGGCACACATCTACTTTCAGGCCGTTCCGATATTGACTTGGACTAATAATAACTTGAAATAAAATTTCGATTGCTTCATTCGCGTGACTGATCAAGAACCATTGACCTGTGGATTGAGAAAAAAATGCTCAGGGGTACGTGTCAGTGGTACCACTCGGAAGGAGTCGGCATGTGTAGGGGAGCCCTTCCATGTGCTGTGCTTCGGTAGACACTAGTCTTCACCTTGCATCTTTGAGCAGGGAGCTTTTCTTAGGTGGCGACTCAGGCGAGCCACGATCAGCAACTCAGGCTGGCTCGATCACATAGGTCACTATAATAATGGACCACAGATTAGAATTGTCCACACACATTATATTATCGACGATATCGAAGTCATAAATCACGTCGACCCCAGTCGCCTCTGCTTGTGTTTTTTTGCTACCAGGTCTCCTTCAATTAGTCGTAATTAGCAAAAACTGGTTCTGCCGCGGATGATGCGGTTTCTGGCCACCGCATCTCTCAGGCTGCTCTAAAAAGTCAGGCACCTTCCTCGAGAATAAACAACGCTGCAGAGAAAATCAGATGAGGCGCAGACATTGGACGTCCTGTGAATAACTGTTCAAGTTGCCGCTGGCGTCGTGGCGGAGCAGCACCACCCCGGGCCCGGACCGGGCCGAGTGACCACCCCCGCAGAAGAGAATGGCCATGGGCCAGACGTTCAACATCACACTGATGTAAGCCAACAGGATACTACGTAGGTCGCTACCAAATGGTGAGGGTGGTAGGAGAACCACCAGCAACTCGAATCCATCGCTATGCCGCGCGAGGACTCAGCACCCCATACCACCTCCCGGGAAGTGAAACCGTGACACGACTGTGGACGAGATATTGCGAAGGCTGACATTCACTGACAGAGAAGACCCGTTTTTGTAACTGAGTTGGCTATCTCCTTGGGTCTCAGTTAATCATCACAACCATGGCTCGGAACGCACGGCCGCATGACTAGCGGAATCGGCGCGAAACCTTACGTGACTTGTTACGTGGCCTACCCCCACCTCAAGGCCTTCTTTCCACACTAAAAACATAACATTGCAGAAACACCCTGGGGGTATATTGTTAGAGTAATATCAAGCCCAGATCACACAAAGATCAGTGTTATTGGTATCGGAGGGAAGAAGGGAAGTAAGAATCAAAATTATCACTTCCCAGGGAGTAGGTAAGCCATGATAGTAGTAAAAGCCGCGGAAAGCGGCAGTGATCAAGAGATGGAGGGGATAAGGAACAATAGAGCTGGAACCAGTGTACCCTCAGGTTGCCGATACTCGGACGTGTCTCGAGCCCGATTTTCTGTCAGTCGGCGTGCGCTTGTCCAGGGTCGTCAATTTTATCATCAACAAAAAGGTAGACTATTTCCAAAGGGGTTATTCGTTACCATGGGTATCCGTACGTCGCATCCGTTGAACGAATAAAAACGACGTCCTTACTCAGACATACCGATGCTGAATACAGTTATCTCTTCAGATTCAGCAATGACCCAAGTTGATGGCGAGGGGTCATTACTGAATCTGAAGAGATAACTGTATTCAGCGTTGGTATGTCTAAACATGAGCTCCTTGGTCCCTGTGATCGATGTGCCCAGGTCCTCGCACATGCATTGGGCGCAAGTTCGCGGTAGTGGAATTGAAGCTGTCTGCTTCCTCACGCTTCTCATAAGGGACTGGATCATTGAATCGATCGTGAATCCTGGCGAGACTGGCGAACAATGGCGAAATCGTGTGATGCAAGTAGAGATGGAGATGTCGCTTTCCGTCAAAGCGCTCCCGATGTGACTGAGGCGGCGGATTCGACCTGCTTCGGTATGAACGCGATTGTCGCTGGCGATGTCCATACTACAATACTATCCTTGCCCTAAAATTGTACATTTTGCTGTACTTTTAAAAAATAATTCCGATAACGTGGGTTGACATAGCCCACACAGAGATTTGAAGGATGGTGGGGGGTTTGGCGTATGCAGCCTTCACTATGAATATGCAGACAAGACTTGTGAGGATAGATTAGTCGCGCATATTGATACTCGGTTCTGGGGGTGTAGTAAGGTGAAACGAGATGAGAGACGCTAGGAAATTGCAAAGCATAAGTAGTGCACCTTAAATATGGTCCCGAAACAAGGAGAAGCTTCACGTCACATGTACATTTTCGGGGTGACTTCTCGATGAGGTATCGTACAGATGGCCATAAGGTCCACCGTCTCCCCAGAAAACCAGACTTACACTTTCTGTGGATGAAGGAGACAGAAGTAGAGATTTGCGGGTGGGCAAGTTAGCTGGGACTCGAACGCTTAGGGCCCAGAAGCGCTAGACACCGTCAGAGAGGACGCTAAGATTTAAACTTTAGGGATCACACGAGAGGAAAAGAGAACGCTGGAACACTTAGTGCTCCTGACTAAAGGGGAAGCGTGCGGTTTACATATAGAGTAGGGAAAATGGTGCATGGAACAGTTGGGGCTCTCTTGTTCATTCATAGCATGACTGGCGTCGAGTAGAGAGGTCAGACAGGAGAGCAAAAAGCGATGATATCTTTTGGCCAAGTAAAACGGACGTGAAGAGACAAATCAACAGTAAAAGCTATTCATAACAACGCTGCGACATTTAAACTTGCAGTTAATTCCTGACGTTCCGACTTTAGTACCTGTACGTGAAAGCAACCGTTGTTTGGAGGCAAAAACGCCCCAAAGAAATCAACCATTAAAGAGAAAAAAAACCCAAACAGTGTTTAAGATCCTATCGGGAAGTGACCTTTGCCCCGAATCTCCAGGAGGAAAACACCTCAGATCTCCAACCGCCGAGAAAGTAATCGGGTTCTCCTGGGCTCAAGCTTCAATCGCAACTTCGTCTTCTCCTGCCGCCTCTTGAGGCGTGACCTACAGCGTTCACAAAGTGAACCCGGAATCCCGGCAGGCAGCCGTCTGTGGCACGCTTCACTTGAACATGGTCGCTGGAAGAGGGGTGCACTGGCCTTAAGTCCCAACTGTAAAAGAAAGTAACAATCACAAAAAGGAACTGACCATGGCGGCGGCCTTTTCTGAAGAACCCGCGGGACTAGCCGACCCTGGAACCTCAGGGCGGGGACTGTTGGCCGACCTCGGGGATGGAGGGCTCGTGCTCGGCTCAGAGACTGTTCCTGCGGGGTCAGTCGTCGACGTTGACGTAACGGAACCAGCTGCAGAAGGGGTAACGCCACTATCATCGGAACCCTTCGGCTGTACCATGACAATACGCAGGCCGTCTTCGCTCGCCGCGGCCTGATCTTCTCCGGAACGCCCGCGTTTGCGCTGCGACTTCGCCTGGGCCTGCACCTGTATCTGTGCTTGTGCACTCACGTCGAACCAATTTGACTCGACGGTTCCGCTCGCATACGGTCCCCACGGTGGATACGGATACGGTCGGAGCCCATACGGCGCAAGTTGACCAGGCGGAGGCGCTGCGTATTGATATGGCTGGAAAAGGCCAGGGGTTTGTGTACCACAAGTGTACGGCCTCGGAGGGTATGGCATTGGCGGATAGGGACCCGGAACGAGGAAAGGTGGTTGCCCAGGCGTGTACGGAATGGAGAATGGAAGCGGCATGTAATAAGGGACTTGGAATTGCGGTTGTATTTGCGATGTGGTTGTGCTGGCTCCGGTCGCTCCGGTGAGTGGTGCTGAGACAGATGTCGTAGAGATAATCGTCGTGGTAGGGCTAGGTGGTGTATTCGCCGATACTGCAGTGACATTTGAATGTGCGCTAGAGATTGGAGTAGAACTTGATGGTAGAGAATCGGAGTCACCAGAGGACACGGGGCTAACTGCACTCGTCCAGGCCATGGACTGAATCTCTTGTTGGCTCTGCTTTGATGTACCTTGGCCGTCGATGCAAGACCCTTCCACCGAGGATTCTTCGGCGATAGACTGCTGGGTTGAATTCTCATTATCCACCTCGCACGAGACGGCGGAATCAGGGTGGATTTCTGAAAGAACCTCTGCCTCGGGAAGACCTGACCCATAGGGAAGAAGAGGGCTGTCCCGCGGAGCTATGCCGGAATAGTCAGGCATTGTGGTCTGCTGCAACGCCGTAGCTGTAAGAGTCTCGGCTGGAGGTAAGAGTGGTTCCATGAAAATAATCGGCGAATCAGAAATGGATGCAGGATCCCGCACGACTGGGCAAGCTGGCTCAGCATTTGTCTCTACACCTGCAGTCGAAGCTGTATGATCGCCTCCTTGACTGGGCACTCCTTCATCCGCATCGCCCGAAATACCTTTCTCACGATCAGATTTGCGTCTCCTGTTCATGCGATCTTTCTCTCTATGGGTTTCACACATCTTCCATGGTGAGCGATGGTAAAGTACGTTGTGACACCACTTGACGGAACAGACCGTATTTGATCGACGTGCGCCACGAGCGGGAGGGGGGATGGTGCTTTCGTCAGGTATTTCGTCGTGCTAACAACCACCATTGTGGGTAGGAACAGAATGAAGAGAAGAAGACAAACCTCCAACACTCCTGCCTGCTCGGTTTCCAACTCATGAGCGTCCAAGTCCAGGGGATCACTCGTGTACAGCGGCTCAATGGCTCTTGCCTTGCCCTTCCTGTTACCACTCTCAGCCGTTTCTGCGTCTTCTGTGCTCTCACTTCGCAGGGGTGCAGACTTTACTTCTTTGTCTCGTACTCGCTTGAGCTTACTGTGGTGCCTATTTTGCAAGCGATGTCGCTCACAGCGACGATACGGATAGTGCCCCGGGAGCACGGCATGGCAGTGTGAGACCGTACACATACGAACGGGAAGCATAGATATCGGCGCATATTGAACCACCGGCGGGCGGGGGATGGTCTCCAAAACCTTTCTCTCCCAAGCTCGGCGATCAGCAGGTTGAAGCTCGGCAATCAGCTGGGGGGAGGGGGGAGGATCAGGCGGCAGCGGCTGTCTTATCATATAAAGTCACTGACCGGCAAGCCTTGCTGCGCTCTTCGTGAATCCTCTTCGGCGCGCACGCGCGCCAGCTCCTGCGCAGCAATCTCACGGCCCCGCTTGCATTTGGAACGCTTCGTCATTCCATAACTGCGGTAGCGGTTACGGCAGGGCACACACATTTTGAAGAGATAGTCTCCGCCGATGACGGTGCGACAGCCCTTGACTGAGCAATAGCGAGACTGTCCTGCAGATCGGCTCGTGGAAGATGTCGTTACTGCACCATCTGTCTGGGATGATGATTGAATATATGCGTCCTGCGAGTTGCTGGATGACTCGAGGGGAGGCAGGATCAACGCCCCCGCAAGCTCCGATGACGTTGAATTGAAGAGAAGCGGGTCGATCTGGTTAGCGTGCATATTCTATATATACGCCACGCTTGTCAGTAACCGCTAGCGTAAATGATGTGGAGTGATCCTTACGGGGACAGGATCTGAGTCTTCGGGGATGGGGCCCACGGTAACATGGTGATCTGGAGGCATCCAAGTTACGACCCGGCCATCGTCTGGGCCGATGCGCTGAGCGCCGACGGCAGCTTTCTCTTGCTTGCGCTTGGCGCGTTTGGTGGTAGCATATTTGCGATGACGACCGCGACAATCCTCGCACATCTTGAGAGAATAATCTTGAGGAAGGTCTTTGCCACATCCTTTGACGGAACATCTGCGAAGAGATGTAACGGTCGGGGTCACGATCGTTTCGGACTGAAAGTAGACGTGCTCTGGGTAGTAGCTCATCCAGACACGGGGCTGGGGCGGGGTCTTGTACTGTCGTATAACTCAGCGGGGACCATCTCACAACATCCCCGACGGTATTTCCCCCTTCGGAGTTCTAATTACCCACACTTTTCATTCGTCGCCGCCAAAAGAGTGCCAATAATCATTTCTATTACGTAATAAATGCGGTAATTGTAGACCCATCAAGACCATGTTGTCCGTTTAGCGCTTACTGTCGGTCCTTCCATCTTGCAACTAAGGTCAACAGACGGCGACGGGGGGATAATCCCTGTCTTAAACTCGTTGAAGTCTCCGTACGGAGGCGAGAAAGAACTACGGAAGCCATCAAAGAGCCCTCGGCTTGACTTCGCCGGCGATGATGCGGATATCTGGCCGCTCACGGTAGTCAACATCTCAGTGTTAATCCGGAGGCTCATTTTTGGCTGTGCCATATGTTGAGGGAGTAGTTCTGATCTAGTCTGGGTCATCGCGTCCCGACCATGTGCTACGCGATAAAGGATTAGCATTGGCGCAATCACCTATTTGTAATCTGTATTAACGATACCAGAAGCGAGGCAATCTGATGATGGGCATACTCACCTGAACCTGTCCGAGGACAGGCAAGAAGACGTTCTGTAGCGGACTGGCTATCCCCACGGTAATAATATAAATTAAGGTGGACACCGTCTCAAGTGCCGCGGATTCCACGAGCATCGCAGCGATGCCGAGAAAAGGTGATCTAGGGCTCCGATATGAAGATCCTGGCATTCGATGAACGAATATGAGGCGGGCCGTAATGAACGATGTGAGAATGACGCCGAGAGAAAGCGAGATGGTGCGATAGACGACCAGCCAATTTGCGAGTACTTGAGCCTTCTGCGTGATTCCTGGAGTGGAGAGCTGCTTGAGTGCTAACGAACCCGCCACTGTAAGGTCATGAGCAACTTTAGAGAGCACCAGGGAAGTGGAAAACGAACCTAGGGAGGAGGTGTAAAGGAGTGCAGGTAACACAATCCATCGTCGTGACTGGGCGAAAACCAGATAAAACCTGTGCATCTGGAAAAAGTTAGTGGCCATTCCAAAATCACAGAAACGTCTCCCATACCACCAAGCCATCCACCGACCAATTAATTATTACATATCTGAGAGCTCAGAAACCTGTCAAGACGATCGAAGAAGGAATAGTGGGTGTCTGGACACTCACAAGACGTTCAACACGATATAATTCCAATTATTCAAATGCTCTTCGATGAAGATACTTGGGCTGATGTTCGAGTGTTGGCCAACAAATGCAAGCAATGTCCACCTTATTTGAAGAGCGATGCAGGTCGTGGCCAACAGCAAGAGCCAAGACGCCACGCAAGTCCGCCATTCGAGTCTTGGGAAACAGCCTGACCAACCCACAGATAGGACGTGCGTGCAGATGACGAAGACAGCGCCTATGAAAAGGACATCAATCGTCCAATTTACTGTTTATCGTCGGTGACGACGCACCGTATGCTATCCCAGATAGTATTGTCCCGATTAAATTCATTGAATCGAGGGAAGTGCTGGTACTAGCGATCGAGGTATCCATGTTGTCTGATCTGCCGTGGGCAGTTATCACCTCGAGCTTTCGACATGAGGTTTGTATATAGACGAGAACTAATACAAGAACTGGCGAAAACGAGTCCCGTGTTGGGTTCAGTAGCAGAAGAAGCGTACTTATTGGTGACACAGCATGGCAATAATGGACATGGGCGCAATGTGAGTTCTGGTCGACCGTATCTGGTTTCCATATTTGGGAGCCTGTGGACTGCGGAACTTCGGAACTCAATTTACCGACCAACCTCCCTACTACTTGGTGTCCTTGCGCTCCTTTTTGGTGCAGCTGTGTTTCCACAACCGAACTCAGGTACAACACAATGTCTAAACGCCGTGAAACGACGTTCAAATTGTCTCAAGGCATATATGAATAGAGCCAATTAAACCATCGAGTCATCATGATATCGGTCGCTTCGCTTCTGGTTGTCCGAGTCAAGTTGTAAACTCTACAAATGTCGGCGTCCCGGAGCCAGGAATTTGTACTGGGTACGGATATGGACACAAACGTAAGACCATGAATATCATCGCTAACCACATGAAGTGGGTATGCCGTCCTAATGTTCAACAAGACTGTCATTCAAAGCAAGACCTGACTTCTTTGGTCCAAACTCTTGAGTGAACAGTCACCTGTTAGCTTTCAGAGCGTCATCAACTCTCTCCATGCCGATCTGAAGGGCTACCAAAGGTAAAGCCTCTGTCGAAAGGATCGTCACAGTCAGTTGTTATGTGTTACGAGCTGACCCACCGGAGTTCTCCACCCATCTACCGAGTGCGGACCGTATCGGGCTGAGTAATGACGATTCCACGCTTCGCATCGTTCCAGGGTCCCTGATACCGGTCTAACAGCGCACATCCCCTTTAAGCTAAACAAAGACGTGATATGAGAGACTCGTACCCTATTACTGACATCCCGTGACAAGAGGATATAATATAAACCGAGGCACTCTACCAACCGGCCAGGAACTGGACTATTCTTCAATGCGTCAATCCCTGTAAAGGAAGCCAGAATATCGGGAGGGTCAAGGCGGAATACATAAGGTCCGATAGTCTGTAGGAGGAGAGGTGTCGAGAATACATTCTCCACTTTCTGGGATGAAAGCGCTTCCAAAACAGCTTCTTTCACGAGCCCAATAGCCGCAGTGCGCATATGAGGGGACGAATCTTCGGAGGGTGATACCAGATCTTGCAGGATTTGCAGCCGCAGCACGGATGGAGTCAATTGTAAAACACGGCCTAGGATGCGGAAGGTAATGTGTCGCATCGAAGAATCTGGATGCGCACTGCACAATGAAGGAAGGATAGTCGTAAGAGGGATGATAATATCAGGCGATAGTTCTGTTTGGGGGGGCGACGAAGCACATAACACTTTCATGAGGATGGCAAGGGTGGCATCTAGTGCTACATTCGAATTCAGAGAAGCCAGGAGAACCGGGAAAATGGAAACCAAAAGCGGGAGGGTGGGGTGATTCGGTGGTAATGCATGAGCGATCAACACCAATGAAGCCAAGGTAGGGTTACAATGGAGAAGATCGTATCCACGTCCCAGGCTACTAGATGCGTCCTATTATTCGTTAGGCCATAAGTTTAAGTTCATACTACTCAATCGTCCATTCATGCTCACCAAAGAAAGAAGTACGACATCTTGTCCGTCTTTCCAACCTTCACGAATGACGGAGCGAAAGCTAAGCCGCGGAAAGCATGTCTCGAAGACTCGCTGCGCAACGGAACTCTGGATGAGATTAGCGCACGCTTCTAACGTGGCATCCAGAAGAGATGTTAGGATGGCCTATCATGAATGAAGCTGGTTAGTCCCAATATGCCATAAGATGGGGACCCACTAACGTAGCTAGCAGTGAGCTCATTATCCTCAGCTTTTCCCTGGAGCCACAAACCCAGTTTCTGAACAAGTAGAGCAGTATGACGAACAAGCGATCGGCCCTCCACCACCGTTGCGTGTTCCGTTGCGGGGGATACGAGCTGCTTGAGTTCTACCAATGGCGCGAGCGTTTGTGATGGCGATTTACGGACCGCGAGTCGAGGAAATGCTACGACGAGAGATTCGAGTTGATCGTCTGTGACACGGCGATTAGAAGCGCGTATACTCACCTTCAGCGAACAGTGACACCAAGCGAGTCAACTGCACGATTAGCGACACACTCTCCGATTCGCCACTTCCATATTCTGCCGTGTCAATTCTCAGAGTTTCAACGACTTCCTGTGCAGCCATTACCACCTCCTTCGGTGAAGACTGATGTGCAGCCAACGCCAATAGTTCGTCTGTGCCATCTCGAGGGCAGGGAAGTAGATGAGGAAGGAGCGTGAGAGCGTCCTACAGAAATCATTATTGGTGTATCGAAGGCTCGGTGATACCGATCCCTACGAGGTTGCCCTGAACGCCATCATTCTGAACTGATGTAAGCACGTATTTGAGGTCACAGGGAGGAGAATCGTCATGTATTGCAGAAATTATGAGGTTTGTCAATGCTGCCATCTTGTCCTGCAGGGGCCGTTACAATCAGCCCTGAGATGTGCAGCCACGACTCACCATGATGGGTGATCCAGTTCAAGCCATTCAACATCCGCTTCACTTCACAAACCTGGTCGTTATATTTGCCACAGAGGCCAAAAAACTCTATCCCCACCATATTTCCCAATGGGTCAGTGTTTTTCCCAACAGTGCTGCGGAACAGTGAGACGGGTAACAGATTTGGTCCCTGACCTAGTTGCGGCTCCGAAGTTGAAAGTACCTGACTCAAATACAAATATCGTTGACATATTAAAAGCCTAGGAGGCTTTCAGGGACTTATACTGTTCCTTGAGCCATGACGTCCATCATCAAGCTCGACGCCAATGAATACCCAATCAAGTCGGTGACCGTCTTCAAGTCAAACAAAGCAGAAATCCTCCGTGTTTTCAATATCTCACTAGAGGTCAGTGTGTTGAATGGGGTTCGAAGACACTACAACATCTGACAAATTACTTGTAGGAGGGCCAGAGTAAAATCCAAATTCGCCATCTTTCTGGTTCTATCGACACCGAATCTTGCCGTGTCACTGGTCTTGGCGATGCCCAGGTGTTCGATGTCGTCTGCTCAGTTGGCCGCTACATCGAAGAGGTCGATCCAGAGAGCACAGCTGAAGCCATTCGCAAACTCAAGATAAAGAAGGACACACTGTCCAGAGAGTTGGATGCCCTCGATGAAATGTTAGAAACAATGACCACTTATTCCAAGTCTTTGACTGCAGAACATGTGTCTACTACACATGCGGGAGATTTCTTTAAAAGTCTTTTGTCCAGGTCTCGCGACATGGGATCTACACGTGCCGATTTGGAAGAGGAGATACTCGAGCTTACTCGGGAGATTGATGCATTGTCATCTACTCAAGTGAAGAAGCAAGGAAAAGCAAATGGAGAGGTAACAGTGGTGATCACGGCCAAGCAGGCCACCGATATCAAACTCAGATTGACCTACCGTATGTTAATGCAGGCATTTTACTTGAACAACGAAGCCCTCTGACAGCTGTGCCCCATTGTAGTCGTCCGAAATGCGGCATGGACCCCGTCGTACGAGCTGCATGCCACTACCGAAGCTGGCATCCCCGCGTCATCGGTATCTCTACATTACCGTTCGCGCGTGACGCAATGGACGGGCGAAGACTGGACAGATGTGGAGCTCACACTCAGCACGGCAAATATGGACCTATCAAGCCAGACAATCCCTGTTCTCGGCCCCACGAAAATCCGGCCTCCTAAGTCTTTATTCGGTGAAGGGGCGAACATGTCGGCCCAACAGCACGCTCCGCCCATTCAATTTGGTCAGCAACAGTACGCTGCGCAGCCCGATTGTTCTCGTCGGCGTCAGGCCGCTCTACCGCCACCTCCGCCGCCACCTCAGCCGATAAAAAGTAGAAAACTGGCTGGTGATATTCCCGCCGCGGCCGAAGAATGGGAAGCTGTCGACGACGGAGATGATGCCAGTTCAGCCACAGCAGAACTTATGCCGATTGGGGAGCCAACGTCAGTCGTGCACGAAAGCCCACTCGCGCTGACATATCATGTGGAGGGCACGTCGAGCGTGCCGAGCGACTGTGTACCACACCAAGTATCCGTCGCCGTGCTCCCGTTTGAAGCAAAGATACTACACGTGACCGTGCCCAAAGCACGACCCGTGGCGTACCTCGAAGCAAGCGTGAAGAATACGAGCGACTACCGTCTACTCCCTGGCCCCGTCAACGCTTTCTTGGACGACTCGTTCGTGTCCAGGACTGCGATCGCGGGCGACATCGCGCCGGCAGACACGTTCAGCTGCACGCTCGGTGCGGATCCGGCCACGTGCATACGCTACTCACGAACCTCCAAACGTGCCGAGGAGGATACGCGCACCCGTGCGAGCGCGTTCAGCGAACAGTGGGCAGCTACGACCTATCGCAGTCGCACGACAGTGTCGAACCGGCATCCGTTCCCTGTGCGTGCGCTTGTCCTGCGGGACGGCGTGCCGGTCTCTGAGGACGATAAGCGCGTCAATGTGATCTTACGCCACCCTGCTGGGCTCGCGGACTTGAACCAGGGACAGGAGCTCAAGGTCAACGAGCAGCGGACGGTGCGGTGGTGCAAAGTGGTGGATGGGAAGGGGGTAAGAAGGAGGGTCTTTTTGAGTCGGTGTTCGAGGTCGGTGCTGGTGCGGAGGTGACGATTGAAACGGAATGGGACGTCAAAGCGCCCGTCTCGCTCCGGTGGGTGGAGAGCGCGTAAGAAAAGGATGTTGCTAGTTTGGGGGTTACAGTGTAGAAAGTAAGAATAAATGAGTTCGTGAATGCGAACCAGTGAATAGATTTTGCACAGTCTCCGTCGCGTCCACGCGCGTGCCCATGATTTTACAGTGATTGTGTCACGGTATTTCTTCATTGTTGGGCAAGCCCGCTTCAAGCTTCTCGGCTCATATACAGTACGATCAGGTCAGGCATCATATACGTTGGATAATAGAGACTGCATCACATGCATGGTTCGCGACATGCAATTATAATTTTTACGATGCGATACCGAATCTGTACATCCGAAGTTCCCAACATCCCGCCCTCATTCGAAGGGTGGATATACTCTACTAACTTCAGGCCAACAGCCTGACCACCTCCGTGCCTGGATAGCTCAGAAGCGTTCCGATGATAATGTTCTTTCGCTTTTGTCGTCGAGACGCGTCCATGCAAATTGATGCGAGGGCTGTATGATGGGCTTCCGTCCTGTTGGTGACTCCGAGTCGGAATAATACCGAATGGCTGCCACGTATGCAACCCCCAACCGTTATAACCGGAAAAGGAACAACTGCCTGGTGCGTCAAGAAACCTCACGTGACCGTTTATCGATCGCATTTCACATAGGTCTGTGATTTACTCGGGCAGCAGAACGCGCGATGAATATTGATGAATACCAAACAAGAGAGCCTGGGGGTGGTGAACGTGAGAGGTTGAGGCCTTGAGGCTTGAGATAGTCAGGTGATGTCGCCCTTTTGCAACTCAAGGGCTCAAGACATTGACGTTTTTGTCAGATTGACATGTTCTACCATAGCGACATAGACTGATTGAGTGGAATGGAATTTAGCCTGGTGGGGAGGACAGAGCGGATCATGGCCATGCGTTCCTGCGTGTCTAAACAATTAATAAAAGTACGTTTTTGGAACATTACGGCGACTTGTGCCATCTTGAGAACTTTCCCACTGTATTTCGCCGTTTTTTCTCGAAAGGGGGCCTAGATCCTTATTTTCCGCCGGGGTAGGCACTGTGATGATTTTTTAAGTGAGCGCACGGACTTGAATTGACTATATATGTGGCAGATGCTGCGAAAGTTCTGTTCAGAACTGCTGAGAACCAGAATGGGCAGAGATAAACTGAACGTTCAACTCTGTCCCATTCTGGTTCTGTCAGCTCTGGGACTATATAGTTCTATTCTTGGCTCTGAAATTAGTTGTCCTTGTAACTTACAGAGGGACAGCTGAAATCAAAACATGTTTTCTCTCACCTCTGTTACAGTCTGGTTCTAGGACCGAACTGGACTGCTAGAACCTGTTATACAAAAGGACGGAGAACTAAACTCAGTAAGTCCGTATCCAAGCACTCGACTCGGAGTACTCACGTGTGCTAGCAAATGGATAACCCAATTGCAAATTGAGAAGCGTCTGTCAGTGTTCTGGGCCCTGTTAATTGATACTCCACAAAAACGGACTTCTCAAAACAAAAAGGCAGAAAAAGCAGGAAACAGGAAAATTAAATTCCGTAGTCGCAAAACCCGTTGCCAGTTGACAAGAGATTCGGATACGTGGCCCGGGTACTATTCAGGTGTCTCTTCCTCGCCAAGTGTGATCTCATTCAAGTTTTACCTCGGGGAAGTCGGCCTCTTCCTCGTTTTCTTCCGCACTTTTACATCGTTGGTTCGAGACACAGACTTTCCCGGTTTCATCCCATATACCGCGGCGCGAATCTCGGGGGTCTTCTTCAAGGTCGCGCAGGAAGAGCTCGTAATCCTCTTATACCTTTTTCTGATCGCGACCACCCATACGGCCCACGGCGCCGCGTCCGCCGCCAGCTTCCCCCTCCTCGCCCTCTCCTTTCGCCATACTCCGCAACCGCCAATTTCGCGACTTGTTCTTCTTGCGACGGTTTGGGTACCCCTTCCTCACGAGGACAACGTCGGGAATGCGGTCCTGTGGTAAACTTGCAAAATCGTCCGAGTTGAAATTGGTATTGCTCAAATGGTAGCCAAGGACTCCATCACTGGGCTGAAGGATCCCACCGAGGTGCGTCCGTGTGTGGAAGATCTGGTTCGTCGACGAGGCGGTTTCGTAGTCCATCACGCGGTCGTCCTCGTACGTTTCAGTGGAGTGAAATGCGCCCGATATCGCCACCTGCGCATCTGCCATTACCCATTTCCCGTGCGTACGACCGGAGGGCTCTATGTCTAGAACGGTGCCGCGCGTCAGTATGTAGAGGCAATGAGTTCGCACAATCGCAGTGTGGACGGGTGAGAAGGTCTATGTTTCCTAACTGCCGCGCGAGTTTGGGTGGTAGGCATATTAGGTCGTCCTTGCATATGGGGACAATCTCGACAAAGTACGTGAACATGAAATTGGCGGTATTCGAATGTGTGTCTGTAGAAAGCAGGCGCTCAGATGTCTTCGATCTAGATCCGGATAAGTATATGCCATGTGATCGGCGGTGGCGATGCTCACCGGATTGGCACGACCCCAGATAGAAATTCCACCATTTTTATGGCATGACTCCATTGGCTATAGAAGAAATCCAGACCGTCCTTCACCTCCTTCAAGAAAATTGTATCTTTTTGCGCCCCATGTTTTAGGATAAGTTGCTCAAGGTACAAGAAAGTCCGCTTATGTGGAACTTTCTACCGAACCTGAACAAGGCCTTCCAAGTATTCTTTGCGGCCAGTTGTGTACAGTCGGGACATTGCCCATGCTGAACCAAATATTCGGTCTCAAATACTTGTTCTAGAATCGTTGATGCTGGTACCTGTGATTCTGGTGAGATTCGGAACAACAGGTTTGCCAAATGCATGCGACCGACCTCCTTTTGGATGGTCAACGATATTCTGAGTCGCTTGAGTGGGGTTCCGTCCATAAGAAGTGCGCGTCCGTTAGCCGTACCCGATTCAAACTCTTGAGCTCTTTAAGGCATATGGCAAAAGGACTATGACCGCGCAATCATCCATTGTGCGGGAGGTCCGAGGAACCGTTCGCAGTTTCAGCAATACGATATGGAGGCTGTGTAGCAGAGCTACCGTTGGCGCAAATTCCCCCAAATGAGGGAATGATAAGCACACCTTGCTTTGGGATGCTCTCAGTGATGTCGACAATTTTGGAAACAAGGTATAGGTTGGAAATTGCCAACGAGGAGGAAGGATCTTACGCGTTCCTGAGACAGTTTACGCATCGATTTGCTGAGTTGGGCACAATAAGATCCCCTAGGATGGGCATGAGATAGTTGTAAAGTGTAAGAAAAGTTATGCCATTGAACTCACCACAATTGGCACAAAGTACTATGTCCAGCAGGAACTGGTACGAAATCCATGATTTCCGAGTCGCCCTTGTCTGAAAAGGTGGTACATGGTTTGTCATACAGTCCACTTGACAGATCTAGTCGATCGTGCGACAATGATTCCTTATACAGACTCGGCAGCACATGCATGGCTCATGCTCTTACTGACAAACTTTGCCTCAGTCCTCCACTCCATGCGACTCAGTGTCCCCAGTCTGTGGTGTGCCTGGGTAGTAGCACAAGCATCATTCAAGTAATAGTACATATAGGACATGTTTCTAGTAGATAATGCTACGACATGACAAACACCATGTTTCGCCGCAAAGCAGCTTTCGAAACACAAGCGTAGTTCTTATTCTAGACGTCCAAGTCCCGTGATGTGGTAACTCGCGAGTTGCACCAGTGTCAACTCGACGGTGCGAGTTATATTCGAGATGTCCACTCGAGCAGCACCGGACCGGACCGCGGCAACACTAGCCATAAACTGGTGATAAGACCTACTGATAGCAGTGGCCACTACACCAAGGTAGGAGGAGCAGAGCACGGACTGGGTAGCGGAGCAAGGGGGAGGGCGAGACTGCCAGAGTCAACACCATTCCGCATGAGGCAAAAGTTGATTGGCGGCAGAGACTGAGAGCGCCCGGCAGGAGGCGCCGTCATCAGTCCCTCCTCCTCCCCCCCTGGTAAGATTGAAAGACGACGACGTTTAGTCGCGGGCTCCTTAAACTCAGACCCTCAGAGAAGCCGCTGATTATCCTAGGAATAGAAGCCTCACCTCGAAGATGTGCCCATCGTCATTACTGCAGGGGTGCCGTTCCTCACAGCCAACAGCAGTACTGCGAACTACATCATCGCGCCAAATTTCGATAGAGAGTGTGGGATGGCCAGGGGAGAAGGCAATGGACGGAGGGGATTGAGTATCGGCGGAGTCGGAGTACAAGGTGAAGTCGAAGCTTCCTTGAGCCGTCCCCTCAGAGAATGAGTCCATATCTTTGATCAGAGGCGCTGGCGGAGGCTGAATGGCCTCTGGTTGCGATACGAGGGCGTCGTAGTGGACCTGGGTGGGGGACGTAACCCTTCCGGGAGGTCATCACAAGTGCTCAAGGGACCTAAGACAGGAATGACTTACTCAGTGAAGACGGTAAAGACTGGAACGCTAGGAGTGGGAAGAGACATGTCGATAGTGTTGGGTGTTTCATTGAAAAGGCCCAGAGCGTCAGGGTCACTTGGGGAGACATCAGCTATGAGATGGGGGCGAGTATGAGGGGACGACAAGAGTACCTGGGATGTAAATGCGCCTCTGGAAAGGGGACGACGAGTGGAAACTCTTCAAGTGCGTCGAGTAAGGGAGAGAAGCTCGAAGGGAGGCAGTGCATGGAGAACAGTTGTGGAGATATGTATGAGTGTATAAGGTGAGAGAAAGAGAGCTAAGCTCAAAGGAACGGGATAAAGGAATAAAAGGAAATCGTGACGGAGAAGAGAAGTAAGTATTAGGGGATAAAGAGAAGGGGCAAGGGCCGCACTCGCCTAAGGGCGAGCGAGGGTGATTGTGGGTGGGCAAGTGCGGGGGGGGAACACTGGAGATTCATTTAGACCTAATCGCGCTTTAAGGACCCCGAGCAAAGCGCGCTAACTTCGATCGGGTCCGTAACGCGGTCACACTTTGCACTCCACCTACAGTGTGCTCCCAAAAATATGAGAAAGGCCCACTTTTGGCCGCAAATCCCACATATTCGTTCCAGATCGAGTTTATTCTGGAATCTTCTTGTACTTTTCCCTGAGGTATCATAGTTGATGTCTCGTGCTCCGTGAGTAAGCGCCTCGAGCGGGCCCAATATTTCGATATGAAAAAATTATAATGATGATGGCGCACCCCTTTTTCTTCCGTCGACCAAGGTTCAGACCACACGTTCGCTGTCAAAGCTAATCAAATTCGTATTCGGAGTAGTCTAATGGCAACTGAAGCTGAGCACCCATATTAAAAGTACGTAGTGTGTGACTCAACTGTCTCTCTCTGTGCTGTGTTTGTGCATATTTTGTGACAAATAATAAGGCCATGTATGGCGCGGTTAACAGTTAGCCTCTCATTCTTCCACAAAGTGGATTGATCAGTGATTAATGCGGTCTTGGCCTAACTGCGCGTCCTGTTGTAGAACTGCGCAGCAGAAATCTTGGTATTGTATCAGACGGATTTGTCCACTATGGACGGTGTTCCTGTCATGGTCGGAATTGCCCGCTATCCGCCGGCGCCCTGGGTCCTGGCGTTCCTCGCGCTCTACTTGGGAATCGTCGTGGTTCAACTCGAGGAGCGCACGGACACGCCTCAGGCCCCACAAGGCGTCCAGTTGATAGGTTATGCGTGCTCACGAGGCTTACTATTGTTGAGCCTCATTTGATCAGCTGATTCTGTCTCGTGTTCGAGTATTAGAAACACCAAGCCCTACTGTGGCTTGTGAACCTGTGGAGCTCCTCTTATCGCGGCCAGTTAATGCTACTTTCCGCGGTTAGTCTTCTCAACGCGTAAGTTTCAGGGAGGGCCCCAAGACTAGGACACAAGGTAGACCGTGACTAAGAGCTCCCGAAATGACGTTAACGGTCGTCGCCACTATGTACTCATAAAGCCAAGCTTTTTCACGGCAACTGAGTGCCCGACCAGTGGGTGCAGTTGCAGGATTAGATAGAGAATTGCGCTGTCCCAGGCCGCTTGCACGTAAATCTATGGCATGCTCTCCCTCTGCTCTTCCGGAGAATCTGCAATCTTACAATTTATGTAAAGTGTGGGATCGTCCTGGAATGCCCCCCCCCCCCCTTCCTACGAGATTGAGGAGAAAGTGTTACCCAGCAGTCCTCAGATCAATTCCAGGTTCGCACTACAAATGGGTCCTTCTGGCCAGGGCACACCTCGTAACCTCGTGAAGTTGGAGAAGTGGCGACAGATAAATTATCTGATGACTGGGAAACCAGAAGCATGATATTTTCAACCATCCTCAATTTCCCCATACCTCTCCGGTCACAACCCTTTGGACCGAACGATTTGCAGCTTGCATTTTGAGGTACTAGCGGAACTCGATCTGCAAAGGTGCTTCGTTATTCGAAAGGACAACAGAACATGGGGGGAGTGAGACTCATAGTTTATAGACGACACGCGGCGCTGGTTAATATCCAGACTCCACTCGAATCGGTTCTAGGAACGGCAAATACGGGTGACCAGCGTACTTTCAGCAAAATAACAAAGCCAGCTAACACAGACTGAGATATACGGGATCCCAAACACCCCAATCCCCCGGGCTATATGTGCGTGTGGTAGTGACTATTAGTGGAAATTCTATTTGAACGAGATATGATATGGTCCAAGCATACAAAGGAAAGCCGGAAACAGCGGAGCCCCGCAACAATAACTGTCTAGATGGGGTACAAAAACGCCCAGACCCATGGGAAATCTGTACGCGCTTGGGGAAGGAGAATTGCGTACAGAGGAATCTAAACACCGTGCTGGATCGGACAAGGTGGGATGGGAAAAAAAAATGAATATGTACATGATCGGTACGGGCGCCCAGGCAGGTGTGGTGGAGTTCACGGACGTCCCCTTTTCTAGAATAATTGACAATTTTTTGAGAAAGTCTACTTCTAGTTCCCGGAGTTGGATTATTGTTTGGATAGCGGACTGGTTCGAACGTCAGTTTATAACTGGCTTGATATGACGACAGCGCCATATGCGACAAAGGTGGAGCATGCTATGCATAGGCGCCCCAGTGGAAGAACCCGGATGTATAGTATGTATTTGGGGCGTATCGATCTGGAGCGATAAAATGTCCCTGGCCAGGAAATGCGCCCTGTTCAAGTTGGCAGCTAGCTCACTGTACGCTCCGCAGATCACGCGATCAGGTCTTACATATGACTTACATAAGCGTGGAGCCAGGTACGTGAGCGTGGATCCACGCGCAGGGATCAGTTCGCATCATGCATCTCCGTTAAAGACCAGTCCAGTCAACGCAGGGCCATAATCGCTGAGAAAAAGGTTTCATATTTCTTTTCAAGTGTCTTGGACTTTGCTTGGGAAGAGGTTCCACTCAAACGGAGTACAGCATTGATCTGCTTTGACTTTAGGCTCACGCCATGTTGGCGGCTTCCGAGTCGTGACATCATGGCGCACAGAGAAGAGTGTGGCGCTAAGGCCCCAGGAAGGCACATAAGGCGAATACATGATATGGCACTAAGCATGCCACAGGGGTGTCATACACGCGTTTCCCAGGTGAGATTGGCGCCAGACGTGCTTCTCTTACCGGATCTGGTCCGGAAAGTAGACGGAATGACAGAACATCAATTGTGGAGCATCTGTACAGACGACGAGCAAAATATACTTATTTAGATCAGTCAACAGGCTCGAGTTGAGGCTGTCATTTATAATGGAAGCGACCCTGACCCGACAAAATGGAGACAAAGTCACCGGACATCCCGAATAACCATAACAATGAGGATCAAAATTCATGCTGCGCGCTGGCCAGCACCGTACTACTAATACTTGTAACTTGCTGAATACTTACTGTGCTCTGCGTAGCGTATTGCATTGTGTGTATTAGAATATTTTTTGAATGTGCCTGACTCACGGAGCGCTGGCCGCAAACACAGATATTGTGGAGCCTGCTTCTCGGCGTGGAGCGCGCCCAGACAGGACTTGCAGATAAATCATTACTAGGACACGATTAGTGGGTTTAGGGACAAAAAGGAATATTCGGAACAAGCGTTTGGATAGGGTGGCTTATGGGTAATTGAAAAAACACGTTTCATCGATCGATGAAACAACTCGAGGAGAGCGGAAGTTATTGTAAAATGGATAGGAGGCCATGATGTTACCGGTTGCAATGTCAATACAAGCACGGTGGCGCAGAGGAGGACGGGGGGATGTTGGAGCGGTCGATGTGGAATTGTGGGCGATTTAGAACAAAGGGAAAGACGTCATCTCAAGGTTCAGAGGAAGGCGTGCAGAGCAGGTGTGGTTTGTTTGTTGACATTTGTTCCGGGCGGCGCCATCAGAGCAACGTGTACTGTACGCGCCAATATTCCCAACCACCTTTTTTTGCTTCTGAAAAATGAACTTTGAGGACGCAGAGCGTGACGGTACACATTCTGTCTTCTCTTGACTGGGAGAGCTTATCTTATACTTTCGTTGTCGTGGAGCGTTTGGCCTTCGTCTCGCATTGAAGCTAATCGCACAGTAGTTCCAATTGCGGTTCTTTACATCCCACTGATGGTCTTCCTCCCGTGCTTTATGAACCCGTCACTTGCAAGTCAAACCCTTGTCGGGCCGTAGTGTCTTTATGTATGCGCCAAAATCTTAATCGCCTGCATAAGCTAAATCGACATCCGAGGAAAGTTATGGATCTGTCCATTTGGTCTTACACGCAATGCATTTCCTCCCCACTATAAGGATCTGTCTAGCACACACCTTCCCGCCGAACTATTGCCTACACTACTATCGAATATACACTTACCCGCCCGGCCCAAGTACCCCCAATATTCCTTTTCGTAATCAACACATGCCTCGATGCCAATGATCTTAAAGTTCTCCGAGATGCGATTGTTGTTAACTTGAGTCTCCTCCCTCCATTTGCCTCAGTCGGCCTCATCACCTTCGGGACTATGGTGCGTACCTTTTCTTTTCTTTGTCTACCATTTGCTCAACTTCTTCAGGCTCAAGTGCACGAAATCGGTTACGCAGAGTGTAGCAAGTCTCACGTTCTTCGCGGAGGAAAGGAGTATACTCCGAAGCAGATCCAGGACATGCTCGGTTTGAGTGCTCAGCGCTCAGCACTCAGAACCGAGCAGCCCCTCGGCCCGGCCAACCTACTGTATGCCCCCACAAACGTTTGGCGCTGCTCGCCTCCTTCCTTCCGTCTCCCAATGCGAGTTCAAGCTCAGGGGTATCCTTGAGTCTCTCAGTCGCGACCCATAGCCCGTGGCGAGCGATAAATGGCCTCTTCTCAGCACTGGTGTGGCACTGAGCGTTGCTGTAAGGTTACTAGAAGTTCGCTGGACGCGCTTCTCCACGTATGTCTCAGCTAATATGCGCGCGTCAGACAACTTTCCCCAATACGGGAGCACGCATCATGCTCTTTGTTGGTGGTCCCGCGACTGAGGGACCAGGCATGGTAGTCATGAGTTTAAAGAACCGATTTGGTCAGATCACGATATTGACCGCGACCCTGTGAAACATTTCAAGCGAGCATCTGAGATAGGTGTTGCATGACTCGTGCATTTTTTCGAAGTCCGTCTTATGTGCGCAGCTATGAAGGCTTGGCAAAGCGCGCGTCAAATAACGGTCATGCGATCGATCTCTTCGCCGGCTGTCTGGATCAGTCGGTCTTCTAGAAATGAAAGCGTTACCGAACTCGACCAATGGCGTTATCGTGCTGTCAGACTCATTTTCGACATCCACCTTCAAGCAGAGTTTCCTTCGCGTGTTTAATAAAGGTGATCAAGGCAATTTGGCCATGGGATTTAATGCCACCTTTGATGTTCAGGTTCGGTTTTGAAAAATCGAGATCCGTACCCATGTGCTAATACTGCGGCGCAGACTACGAAGGAACTGAAAGTGTCGGGACTGATTGGACAGGCAATATCAGACCGGAAGAAACCCGCGTGTGTCGGCGAGACTGAGATTGGCATTGGACAAGCATAGGCCTGGGAGCTGAACACTATTAGTCCGCGCACTGCAGAGGCTGTCTATTTTGAAGGCTGGACAACCTCTACAGCAAGGCTCCCGTAGCCTGATCCAGTTTGTTACCCACCATCAACATTCGACAGGCCAAATGCGACTGCACGTCGCCACTATCGCACGTAACTTTGCCGAAGCTGGTTCTCCAGGCATTGCAGCGTCGATTGACCAGGAGGCCGCGGCGGTGCTTGTGGCGCATATTGCCGTTGTCAAGGCTGACCTCAATGACTCCCCCGACGTGTTGCGCTGGCTTGTCTGTATGCTCACTCGCTTGTGTCAGACTACAGGAAGGAAGGCCCGCCAAGTTTCAGGCTTGCCGACAACTTCAGCATCTACCCTCAACTCATGTTCCACCTGCGCCACGGTCAATTCCTTCAGGTCTTCAACAAAAGTCCTGATGAGACAGCTTCTACAGACATATCCTTAACGAGGAGGATGCCAACAACTCTCTCATAATGATTCAACGTATGCTTATGTCATTCGGGCTCGAGCCCCCCCTCAACCAGTGCTGCTCGACAGCATTTCTATTCGGCATGACGTCATCTTGTTACTTAATACATTCTTCCGCGTCCTCATATTCCATGGTGAAATGGTTGCACCACACAACCCTCCAGTGCAAATTGTCTTCGAACTTACTTGAGTTCCGCTGTCTTGGCGAGTTGAACGAGGTTTTGGTCCAGTCGCCTTGAGTGATGAGAGGTTGCATGCTCTTGCTAGCCTGTAACTGTGCGTGCGTGCTCGTGCTCGCATTGACATTGAAGACGCAAGGTCCAAAAACAAGGGTAACTGGGGGCTAGCGCAGGAAAAAGGAACCGGGAGTGACGGGGGGGTTAACCCTCGCATATACAATAGATCATCCCAAGATAAGCACATATATATACATATCATACACCGATCAAGTTGGCGCCTTATTCCATAGCTAGACTCATTCTACGCGGTCTTTACTCTCTCGCTCGATCGCTGCCCGAAATAATACCTCGTATGCCCAATGCCCCAAAACCACGCAACTCTGGGAGAATGTATGAATCTGCACAGCCGCCCTTCAAAGAGCCTCTGAACACACCTGAAAAGCAATTATGACAACTGAAATGTTGCCATGTGTCGTAGAATTCCAGAGGAAGATATTTGAGGGAATCTGGAAGGCCTATGAATGTTGCGGCAATGCTGACCCAAGTACTTGTAAGAACATGTGTGTTAGAATCTCTTTGTTGCACGAGCATCTTACGAGTTGCCTATAAAGTTAGCGATTCAATTTGTGAGTTCTCACCATCATTATCGTGCGGGTCAGCTCATATCCGCTATTTCCATTGCCAATAGACTCGCTCCCAGAATGCGCTCCTGCGCAGCAGGATTACCGGGTAGTGCGTCTCTTATGGCACGGAAGACTAGGGACGAGAGAATCCCCAGTAGCAGATGGCTTGTGGCAGTCTGTCTGTGAAAAAGGTGTGCAATGGTGACTTTGAACGTACAGTTTCCCAGCTGCCGGATCGCTATGCAATGATCGCCACTAGGCTAATGACTGGCTCTTGCCGGTATCAACTCATGGTGGAACCAGGAGGTGCCAGGTGTGAACCAGATGAGCAGAGCTAAGTCTAATGCCCTGTGTGAAAATTTATCATGTGGGTATGATGTCATTTGTTATTGTTGTTGTTTTTGTTACTGGAATGTAGTGAGCAAATATTAGTACCAATATTAATCTTAGGTTCAAGTCAACATCAATTCAATGTCAAAACCAGGCTTGCACTGGGAGCTGTTGTCCCCACCAAGTTTCCCTGGATCATCATCTCCACTGCCATCATGATCACCAGGATCATTATCATGGATTCCCCCTTTTCTCTCCCATTGTCATTAACCCTGATGGAAATAATAATCCTAGTGATCATGATGGTGGTGCCAGTGGAGGTGACAATCTAGGGAAACCTGGTGGGGACAACAGCTCCCAGTGCAAGCCTGGTTTTGACATTGAATTGATGTTGACCCTCAGGATTAAGATTAAATTGAAGGGGTAGTTTCCCATACTTGTCTCAAAGGCAAGTGTTGTCATCAGGGACTTTTATCCATATTGGAGATAATATGGATAAAAGTCCCTGATGACAACACTTGCCTTTGAGACAAGTATGGGAAACTACCCCTTCAATTTAATCTGAGTCTTAATCCTGAGGGTCAACATCATGATGATCAACACTGTCACCAACCTGTGTGCACAGACTGGGTGAATCCATAGTATCTCCATACATCAGCAAAATGGCAAAATAGTTTCCGGGTTTCAACTGGTTTTCATTGGTTTTCAGGTTTCCGGGAACTTGGAAACCTGGAAACTCAGAAACCAGCTCATGACCCCGATGAGAAAATCAAATATTGATGGTAACTACCTAATCAAGACTAATCCAAGTCTTAGCCGCAACGCGGCTTTGCCTTGATTAGGTAGTTACCATCCCTTATATTGATTGTCTCTCCGCTATTACATAGTAATTACATAGGTTTCCAAGGTTTCTATTACTTGTCATTCAGACAAGTTTCCAGGAAATTGGACATAGGTTTCCAAGTTTCTGGTTTTCTGGGTTTTTTTAGGTTTTTACGGGTTTCTCAGGTGTAGAAACCCCTGGAAACCAAAATGCCAAAATACTGATGTAATGGATAAAACTCATAAAAGTACCATGGTGACAGTGTTGACACAACTGCTGTTGATGTAGTCTGCAAGAACCAAAAAAATTGTCCTCACCACAAGGTCAATCTCATTTACCCTCCTATGGACTCTACCTTGGCCTTTCTGACCCATCTCCTACGATGATTCAAAGGCGTCCCAGTTCTAGAACCGTGACAACGCATTGCGTCAAACGGCCGGTCTTGGCGTCCGTACAACCTTTGTTTGGCTTGCGCCCCCGTCCTCCCCCCCTCCCCCCCCCCCCCCCCCCCGATGACGCCTCAGATGACCACGCGATACGGACGGTTGGATATGCACATTGCGCGCCCGCCGCCAGCCCTGAGTCACTTCCGTTGGTCATCATCATCGCACCCCCCGTTCTCGCCCTTGCCCTCGTCTTTGTCGTTGTCTTTTTTTGTCTTTGTCTTCGTCCTCGCCTTCATCCATAGGCACAGAGACTCCTCCGCTCGTGTGCTCGCCAGCTACCGTTCCGGAGGTTATCGTCGCCCCAGTAGACATGAACATTCTAGGACAGGCTGTTGAGAGCCGTTCGGCGCCTAAAAAAGGTAGCGGCCACTATACCAGTCTGAAGCAAGGGCACGAGGACTGAGATCACGCTTCAATTGGGGGACACGGCCTGTCATCTGGATGGGCCCTTTTTTGTGCCCGAACACTGCATCTCAGATGTTATATTTCTTTCGCGTTCCTATTATGTCACTCTTTTTTTTTTTTGAATTGGAGTTTATTGTCCCCGTATGAAAACGACAAGACATTAGTCTACGACACAAGGCCGGAGAAACGGGACTGAAGTAAGAGACATAAGAGACCATGTCACTCCTTTAGGAAGTTTCGGGTTTCGAGGATAAATCGGTCTTCATGCGCACCGTCATAATCGACCGTGAGGCGTGCAGCCATGACTCACCATGATGGGTGATCCTGTTCAAGCCATTTAACATCCGCTTCACTTCACAAACCTGGTCATTATCTTTCCCAATGGGTCCCAACAGCATTGCAGTACGGTGAGACGAGTAACAAATTTGGTTTTTGACCTTCCTGTTGGGGAGTTGCGCACCGAAGCTGAACATTCCTGACTCGAATACAAATATCGTTGACGTATTAAAAGCCTAGGAGGCTTAGTGTCCCTTGAGCCATGATATCCATCATCAAGCTCGACGCCAATGAATACTCAATCAAGTCGGTGACCGTCTTCAAGTCAAACAAAGCAGAAATCCTCCGTGTTTTCAATGTCGAACTAGAGGTCAATGTGTTGTATGGGTTTCGAACACACCAGCATCTGACAAATTACTTGTAGGAGGGCCAGAGTAGAATCCAAATTCGCCATCTTTCTGGTTCTATCGACACCGAATCTTGCCGTGTCACTGGTCTTGGCGATGCCCAGGTGTTCGATGTCGTCTGCTCAGTTGGCCGCTACATCGAAGAGGTCGATCCAGAGAGCACAGCTGAAGCCATTCGCAAACTCAAGTCTTTGACTGCAGAACATGTGTTTCCTTCACAGGCGGGAGATTTCTTTGAACATCTTTTGTCCAATTCTCGCGATATGGGACCTACACGTGCCGATTTGGAAGAGGAAATACTCGAGCTTACTCGAGAAATTGATGCATTGTCATCTACTCAAGGAAGAAGCAAGGAAAAGCAAATGGAGAGGTAACAGTGGTGATCACGGCCAAGCAGGCCATCGATATTAAGCTTAGATTGACCTACCGTATGTCAAATAAAGCCATTTTTACTTGAACAACGAAGCCCTCTAACAGCTGTGCCCCATTGTAGTCTTCCGAAATGCGGCATGGACCCCGGCATACGAGCTGCATGCCACTACCGAAGCCGGCATCCCCGCGCCATCAGTATCTCTACATTACCGTTCGCGCGTGACGCAAAGCACGGGCGAAGACTGGACAGATGTGGAACTCACACTCAGCACAGCAAATATGGACCTATCCAACCAGACAATTCCTGTTCTCGGTCCCACAAAAATCAGGCCTCCTAAGTCTTTATTCGGTGAAGGGGCGAACATGTTGGCCCAACAGCACGCTCCACCCATCCGATTTGGTCAGCGGTGGCAGGAAGTCGCGCAGCTCTCTGGCATGAGTGCGGTTCAACCTCGTCGGCGTGCGGAACCTCCGCCGCTAACGAGCCAACTGGCTGGCGATATTCCTGCCATGGCCGTCCAACAGTACGCTCCACCCATCCGATTTGGTCAACAGCAAGACGTCGTGCAGGACTGGTTTATGAGTGCAGTTCAACCTCGTCGGCGTGTAGCTCCTCCGGCTCCACCTCCGCCACTAACGAGCACAGGCTGGTGATATTCCTGCCGCGGCCGTCGAAGAGTGGGAACACGTCGACGAGAAAGTTGATGTAGCCATACAAGAGCTTACGCCGATTTGGGAGCCATCATCGGTCGTGAACGAAAGCCCACTCGCGCTGACATATCGTGTGGAGGGCACGTCGAGCGTGCCGAGCGACGGTGTACCACACCAAGTATCCGTCGCCGTGCTCCCGTTCGAGGCAAAGATACTACACGTGACCGTGCCCAAGGCGCGACCCGTGGCGTACCTCGAGGCGAGCGTGAAGAACACGAGCGACTACCGTCTGCTCCCCGGCCCCGTCAACGCTTTCTTGGACGACTCGTTTGTATCCAGGACTGCGATCGCGGGTGGCGACATCGCGCCGGGAGACACGTTCAGCTGCACGCTCGGTGCGGATCCGGCCACGTGCATACGCTACTCACGAACCTCCAAACGTGTCGAGGAGGATACGCGCACCCGTGCGAGCGCGTTCAGCGAACAGTGGGCAGCTACGACCTATCGCAGTCGCACGACAGTGTCGAACCGGCATCCGTTCCCTGTGCGTGCGCTTGTCCTGCGAGACGGCGTGCCGGTCTCTGAGGATGACAAACGCGTCAACGTGATCTTACGCCACCCTGCTGGGCTCGCGGACTTGAACCAGGGACAGGAGCTCAAGGTCAACGAGCAGCGGACGGTGCGGTGGTGCAAAATGGTGGATGGGAAGGGAGGTAAGAAGGAGGGTTTGTTTGAGTGGGTGTTCGAGGTCGGTGCTGGTGCGGAGGTGACGATTGAAACGGAATGGGACATCAAAGCGCCCGTCTCGCTCCGGTGGGTGGAGAGCGCGTAATATAAGATGTTGCTAGTTTGGGGGTTAGATTTGCACAATCTCCGTCGCGTCCATGCCGCGTGTCTATGATTTTATTTGACAGGGATGTGTCACGGGATTTCTCCATTATTGGGCAGGTCCGCTTCAAGCTTCTCGGCTCATATATAGTACGATCAAGTCAGACATGGTCTACGTTGGATGATATAGAACCGCGCCAACATGGTTCTCTACATGCAATCATAAATTTTACGATGCGATACCAAATCTGTACGTCCCAACATCCTGCCACTTTCTAACCTCATTCGAAGGATGGATGTACTCTACTAACTTCAGGCCAACAGCCTGACCCCGAAGCCTACCTTCGTGCCTGATCCGATGATAATGTTCTTGCGCTTTCGTCGTCGAGACGCGTCCATGCAAAGTGATGTGAGGGCAGTATGATGGACCCCCCTCCTGTTGGTGACCCCGAGTCGGAATAATACCGAATGGCTGCCACCTGGGCGTACGCAACCCCCAACATAAAGCCCCAATGTTATAACCAAAAAAAACAAACCATAGGTAGGAGAGTATTCTAGGGCGTACCGTTCAGTCAGATCCTTTCTAAGACCACCAAGTTTATGGCTATCCACAACCATGACAACTGTTTTCTCCCACTGACACAATGGTCCGATCATGAATGAGAAGGGTTTCCTCTGGGCGCAAGTCATCCTCAATGTTCTTTGGATGGGTTCCAGTCGAGAAGATGGCACAGCGAGTCGGGTGAACACACTGATATGAACAGTGTCCCTATATGGTGGTTTTGGTGGGTAGTGGGTCGTAAGAAGGTTCTGGAGAAAGGTGTGACAGGCATCTTCTGCCCAGAGGAGCATTAGAGCCATCATTCGAGTAGCTCCAACAGCAGCCGGAGTCGAAAGAATGGTGCTCTTAGACATAGTTCTCTGCGGTACCGACAACTCGATGGACGCGCGGCTTTAGGGTGTGGGGCATGAGAGAAGGATCAGGCTGCGCGCCCACGCGAAACTCGCGTGGAAATGGAAAGGGGTGAAACTAGCGAATGCATAGAGACAAGGTATAGGAAGTACTGCGAGAGACGTAACACATAAATGCAAAAAAAAAAAAAAAGATGCCTGGCAATGTAAGTGGTGTATGTTTGTTTTGCATAATGATGTGATGTAGGCTCAGAAATTCAAAGCGAAAGCACTGCTCGTCCATGTTTGTGGCTAACGCCAAAATGCATCAAAAAAAAAAAAAAACTAAGAAAAATGATAAAGATCAAGTCACGCCGACCACGTAAAAGCTTTTAGCGCAACGACGTGCACCAAGCTCAACCCCACGTTCAAAGGGCCATTGTCCGACAGCGAGTCGACGATACCCAGCCCAGCAAGCGTCGACAGTGCCCATAGAGGTACAACTTTGCTGTTGAAACAAAGCGAGGCGACTTTGAGCGCCAGAACGCCCGACTTGAGCGCCCGCAGCGCGACAGTGGTATTCCGCTCTGAAAGCAGAACCGCAAACCACGGCCGTCGCCACCAGCGCAGTAGCCACCTCCTTTTACCCCTCGAGCTTCCAGGAGGCGGCGTTGGGCGATTGCTTGGTGCAGAAGATCGTGATGTGAGCTGTGGTAAGACGGGGGATGATGGAGGCGAGGCCACCGTTGTGGATAGGCGGGGCGCTGGAATTAATAATGACGTGGAGGCGGCATCCGACGTACGTCTGGGCGTCAGAGCGTCCGATATGCTCGATTTTGGCTGGATAGGGTTGAACTGCAATGAAACCGGCTTATGAGTTGGTGAAGAGCGAGGATGAGTCGGATCAGGAACAGACCTTGCCGAGGTGCAACGCGGCGAGGACCCTCTCGCAGGATGGGCGCGCGCTTGGTGTGACGTTCAAAAGACTCTCAAGTAACACGAGATATGACCGTGGCAATCTTCGCGAGGTGAACAGCGTCTCTAGACGAGGGTTACTTTTGAACCCAGGGTATGAAGACACTTCTCGTTCCAACCGGTCCATATCACTACCCTTTTCACCATCCTTATCATGAGAGGTAGCGATGGAGCCATCGAGCCCGGGAAGGTCACCATTCGCAGCCCAGCGGTATGGGAGACGGAAAAAGACCAACTTGTGAAGGATCATGCCGAGTGACCACATATCCGATTTTGAATCTGTCGGAGGCAGAGTGTGGTGCGGAGGCACGGGAAGCGATTCTGGGGAACTGTATTCGAGACTAAATGATGATGTCAGTGAAGACTTGTATCATAGGAGTGAGCTGCAGGACTCACGTTCCCGTATTCCCACTCCTCGCGCGGGGTGTTTGCAGCATGTCACGGGAAGTTCCAAAGTCGGATAGCATCGCGCGTGGGCTGCAGAGTCGTCAGCGTGATGAACAACGGAGAAGAATTATGCGTGCATGAGAGTGCCTTCATCCCAAGTTAAAAGAACATTTCCAGGCTTAAGGTCAAGATGTAGGATGCTCCTGTCATGCTGAAGCCCCAGATTGTCAACACGGCATGATTCGTTTGTTGGAGAGGCGCTCAGCGCACCAAAAAACCGAGCCCAGCAGCAACGCCACCAAATATACCGAGGACCTCCTCGGCGCTAAGGAGATGTACAGCTGTCCACCCATGGTCATTGTTGTTGAGCTTTGCACGGTATGCGGACTTTTCTGAAGGTGCGGCATGTTGCATGGCGCGGAAGGCGCGGATGCGAGCGGAGCGAGAAAGTATATCAGAAGGCGAGTCATCGTCATTCGTAGAGGCATTATGTGAGGGTGAATGTAGGGGATGGGTCGGCCGGCCGAGACGGGCGTCGATGTAATCGTCAAGCGAACCTCCTTCGGCCCATTGCATCAAGACGCTGTCGGGTCCCGCTTAAAAAGAGATATGGTCGTTAAGGTGAAGAAGAGCATACTGCAAGGTGGGAATCTTTGGTCCAAAGCTGGAGAACTGGGCCGTTTCGAGCCAGGCATGATGATAGGTAATGATGTTGGGATGACGCAATGTTTCAAGTAGGTGAACTTCGCGCAAGATGTTCAAGAGATATGACGCAGATTGACCGATGGCTATTTTTTTGACGGCAAAGCGGCCTGAATGTGAAGAGTCGTAAGCCGATACTCAAGACCGACCGATCAAGACTCGGTTTACCAAGTGGATTGCCGTTGAGGACATGCTTTGGCAACATTTGAATCAGTTCAGACGAAATCGATTATGGAACATAGGTTGTACCTGACATAGAAACACACTGCCATTTGCACCCATACCCAAGCGTGCCTCTTCTTGAAAGAAGGCCTTGAAGTAGCCTTCTGCCATAGTCTCTGGGGTAAAAATATCATCACTATCGACACCTGTTGGTGACGGGGGGCGGGAACTCGTTTCAGACGACGGCACGGATTGAGTGGAAGGTAGAGGAGGGGACGGAGGTCGACTAGCAGTCTGATTGGCGACCTGGAGGAGATGGAAGTAATTTGCTGCGCGAGCTGCGGAGACATCCTCGAAACGGTTTAAATTTGTGAAAAGAGGATCATGCTCATGAGACTGAACATCTGCGCCTCGCTCTGAAAGACCTGTTGGCAAAGGTTGGGAACAGTAGGGACAAAGACGAGGTACGGGTTGTTTGAGAGTGGTGGATTGGGAAGAACGATGTATGGTGAGAGCATGCGAGGTAGGATTGTAGAGAACGACCTGATTTGAGGCATGAAGGATAGGACGCCAGGACGTGTCTCTGTCAGGCTGAATGAGAGCAGTATCCATTGGATTCGTTCAGACTGTGAGCGTTGACGTTGAATATGGAACTAGCATGACATGACCCATGTGGCTGGTTAAGCGGGGGGTGCGGCCGTCTTGCCGCCTTTTTACTCGCTCACTCAACTCACTCCACTCACTCGCTCACACCTCTTGGTCTCAGCATTCTCCAATGTCCGCATCGGTAACCTCAGCTGTTTCCGCCTCTCAACAAACCTCGAGTGGTTCCAAAACTTCCGCTCTCAGCATCCCTGCGTCCGCCCCCGCCGGTCTCCTCACCATCACTCAACCACCTCAGACAAGTATCGCTTTCTTCAAAATCGCCCCATCCCAGCCCGTTACATTTGCCTGGAATTTTTCATACGTTCTTTCCACACCAGCTCACCTTACGGTCTCGGCTATCTGCGAAAATGGAAATACCTACCCTATAGGACCAACCGACGGTATTATACCAGGCAGTGCTACAAGCGTGATATGGGATCCATACGCTTGGGACCAGAACAACCCAAATAGTCCACTCCCTCAAGCTACCTACACCCTCGAGATTTTCGACAACCGAGGGCCAGGTTCAGCAAGGGCGCCGGGCTTACTCCAGCCAAATAATGCCCTTAGATTTGCATTGTATACCCCACAGTCGTATACCCCGATTGGTTCAGGAAAGTTGCCTATATTTTCTCTTGTTATAATCTAGCTAATTCCTTGACAGGTTGGCAATGCACTGGCTGCAATAGCGCTGCTAACACAGTACATCCCGCATTTTTCTGTGTTTGCCTTAGCATATTTGTCATGTTTGTTTCTGGACTCGCGATCCTTCGCAACTCTGCTCGTTAGACCTGGACAATGGACCATTCATGTTTCGTTTTTACTAGGTTGCTCATAGACATTGACTCTTCTCTTCTCCCCTTTTTGCTTACTAGTAACTACGAAAGGACTTGCCGTACAGCATGTTGATCCTTCATCGACCGTCGTTACGAACAGACTCGCAGCACTACATACGGATATTTGTAATATCTCATAAATCACGGTTCGCATCGTATCTAGGGCCGTCTTAAGCGTTCATATTCGCACTCGTTACGTCGATGCGGTGAGCCTGAGGCGGGGACTGGAATCCAAGAACCCGACCGAATGAAAGTTCGTCGGCTATGGGCTCGTCTGAGGCTCTGGCTCCTTATTTGTGTCGGTTCCCATAGCCGACAGCTCTAGAAAGTACGCCTAGCCTTAGTTGAGACCCCAACAGCCTTCGCAAAAGATCAATGTGTTGATCCCCATTGATAAACGTTAAACCATGAATCACTCACTTTCTCTTACTGGCACATCAATCAGGAACGGTATGTCATACTACGATCATCACCATCACTGAATCAGACATCTCCACTGTGTCTGTGCTGGTTTACCTTCGAGTTGTTGACTCTGCAACTTGTAGTGTGGCACCTCCCATCCCCCCGCTGGCAGTTGCCAGTTGCCACGGGCGCGTTACCATCCCTCGTTTCCCATCATTGAAAATCTGTGATCTTTGGCCACCTCAATCGCCATTTCTCGTCAGTTGCATGCCTGTCTAGGTACCCAACCAGCTTCTCGTTGTTCAAAGCCTTTAGTAATGCATCTCCACAGCAGGAAGGACATGATCCAAGCACGGCCATCGGAAGTGAGGTCTTGTGCTGGAGGATGCGCTGTATATTGGGCGGCCGCTACTCTACCTCGTTGCATGATAGATTGGAAAATCTTCGTCTTGATTGCGATGGTACATCAAGTTCAGAGTAACCGATCTCCCCGAGGGCGCAAAGCCCATCGGCCGTGACGGATCAAACGCAATGAACCCAAGGAGCCCCGTCCTTCTACAAGTAAAGTATGTTGCGTACCCTCCGACGTTACCTTTCGCACCCACCGCCCCAGGTGATACTGAAGGACCAAGAGGTGCGGCACGCTATCCTTCCTTCAGGCAATCGATCATTCAATGCTTATCTTTCAAGTTTTCACGTCAGGTTTATCTCACGACCTGGCTGCGATCGCGATCGAGTACGCTTCGCCATTGAATAATTACCCTGTGCCGGCTAGGAAAAGCACCTCGTGCGCCAAACGCAGAGAAATACTTAGTACTCGGCCATCGCTTCGGTCATCGTCGTTCTATATACAGCCAGTTAATTTATTCTTCGAATTTTCAAATCCCCCGACCCAACCCACCCCCCTATGACGTCCCTTTCAGTCTGCTCGTTTCCCGAGGCTCCTAATCTCGCAGAAAGCTCTTCGAAATCCAGGCGAAATTTCTTTGGATCACTGTTTGCCAAACGTGGTGTGCCCTTTCTGAAAGGCTTTCGACGCCTTGGAAAAGCACGCGCGAAGAACAGCGCCGTCCACCCTGTAGATGACGTGCTGTTGTCCCCGCCATCCGCTACTCGGTTTGTTTTCTCAATCTCTAATTCTGCTCCTCATCTCACCTCTCAGAATAGCTTGCGGCCACCTATCGATCCCAACCCTCGGCCAACTATCACGATTGGAAAGAGTGATCCCGCGACCCTCACAAAGGAGCTTAAGAAGGCTCACCGCTCATCGTACTCTTCGTGTCCCGTCGGAAACAGTGTGTATGCCGCTTCACAAAATACGTTGTCGTCAGCAGAAGAGCATGCGATCGCTCCAAATGTCGACGTTGAGCAGCAGCGGAATCCTTTCCTTCGTGCACTTGTCAATATCAAGAGTTTTTCGACCACCTCTCTCGTCGGATCCTCAGGACATAGTAGCGTGCCGTCAAGGACATTGTCGCCATCTCGTCCGCGATTCAACTCTGAGACCACCGTCACGCGTAGTTCGGCGTCGACTGCGCACAGTGGTCCCTGGACTAGCGAAGGGAAGGAGGCAGAGCCCGTGCTGCATATTGTAGACACCGCCGCTTCCGAAAGTGATCAGGCAGGCCTCTCCTCGGACGATCCGCTCCGGGAAAGCAGCAGCGAGTCGGTCCCACAACAACCCAGGCAAAGACACGAAACCAGGGCAGCCACTGCTACTACTACTACCACGATCGACAAGCGCACGCCCTCGAACGAGTTCAGTAACAGTAACGAAACGCCCCTGCTCGTCCCGCGGTTCCTCAACGTGTACATCGCTCACATGCGTTCCGGCTCCCGACCCATACCCGTCTCATCTCCCAGTCGTCTCCCCAAACCCTCGCCTCCAACACCCACCGCCGCGACCACGACAGCGACCTCATCCGGGCCCAATTCGCCGCGCTCTGGCACCGTCTCACTTCCCGACCGCCCCACTACGACAAGTGAAGGCGATAACAACCCTGAAGAGCAGGAGGGTAGTAACGAGGGCAGGGGACGGTCATCGCGACCGCGTCCGTCGCAACTGCCAGTACCAGTGGTACCAGTACCCAGAACTGCGATCGCGATTGGCGTCACGGACTGTTCAGAACCCGTCGCACTTCCCGCCGTCGTCGTTGACTCGACTCGATCTCACCAGACTACGATTGGCAGTAGCCCCTGTCCTTCTCAGCCCCCTTCATTCCTTCTGACGAGTCCCACCCCTACTGAACGCCACTATCCACAGCCACCGCGAGGTCGTGCTCGATCGCGGACAGTCGCCGCTTCTACGACCACTACTGCCGCTGCTGCCGTCGTAGAATCAGGTCACGCTCGGTCACGGACCATCTCCGCTTCTCGTACTACTACTACTGCTGCTGCTACTGCGACTGCTGCTGCTGCGGAATCAAGCCGCGGCGCTCGGTTACAGACAATCTCCACTTTTAGCTCCACTACTGCAGAATCATCATCACCTCGGAAAAGGACAGTCTCCGGTTCTACTACCACTGCTGCGGAATCCAGTCGCGGCACTCGATCGCGGACAACCTCTGCTGCTTCTGCTTCTACTACTGCCGGAGCTAGGAATAGGAAGAAGCCCGAGTCTTCACCGACAGTCCGATCGTCGTCGTCGTCCGCTGGCCGTGGGCCCCGGCCGGCTCTAGAGTCGCCGTCCTTTGCGAACCGTGAGTTGCCGCCGTCACGGCTTCCCGTCGTCGTCGTGACCGGTAAGCACTCGGCGTAGGAGCGCGACGTGGATTCGGTTTATGGGCTCAGTTGCGCGGTGCGGCAATGCAGGTGCGACGATGGCCATTGATGAAGAATTTGAAGCTGTGTAATACCAAGACCGCACACATAAACACACTCTCATTTATTTTTTTGTTGCTGATGGCAACTCTTTAACTGTTTCGCCCCTTTTTCTTCTTTTGCTGTAAAACATAATATCTGTTTATTTGTAGGACGCCCGCCCATCAGATACCGTCACTCGCTTACTTTACTTTTAGCTCGAGAAAATCAGCTGTAACATCACCACTATATTGAGTCTGGTTGTTTTTGATGATCAATGCGGGCCTCGCTGTCTATCTCTACGCTCGCAGCCCCAATCGCTTACACCAAGGTTTGATTACAAAGGCCCGTGCGCATATGCAGCACCGCTTTTCTTGAGGAGTCCCTCGACGAGTTTCATCCCTTCGAGTACTTTCTCTTCTTCCAGACGTCTTCCGACGATCTGCACGCCGACGGGCAGGCCGTGCATATCGTCGGCATCATAACCCGTATATGCGTCTGCTTCGATCTTGTTCCGCGGTCTGAACGCCGGTGAGAGCTTATCAAGCGTGCGGTCTACACGCGTAACGGGCATGACACCCGCGGAGTAATCCAGCTGCGGAAAAAAAAAGCAATTAGAATAAATCAGACTCGCGGATCATGTCTACCCCATTAGAACGGGGGGGGGGGGAAATTAAACTGACAACGTTAAAGAGAAAGGTATACCCGCAAGCCTTCCACAGACGTGCGCTGTCGCCGTGTTTCATTGCAGGCAGCGCGTTGGGAACGCAGAGCACAAAGTCGAGCTCGGTCTCTTGCCAATACTCGAACCACTGCGCGCGATAGATGTTGCGTTGCCCGACGAGCGCGTACAGTGCCTGACCATCTTTCACGTGCCAGCCCTCGACGAGCGTGGCGTAGACCGGGTCTCGCAGAACGTAACGGTGGAACCAGGCGTAGAGCTTCATGAGGATGCGCGGGATTCGGAGCCCGGACAGGCCCGCCGCGACGCCGGGATCGTTGGACTCGCACCAGCGGATGGTCGAAGATGCTGCCACAACTGGTGAAATATAAAAGGGAAAAAAGGTTGGCAGCGATGTTATAGAATGGGAGGGGGGGAAGGGCTTACATGCATTGGCCATGAGCTGCGATCCGATTTGGAGAGCTCTGAACGGGCTGGGAGGGTCGCTGTCCGAGAAAAAAATGAGCACAGGAGAACAAAGGTAGGCTATGATGCTAACATGGCGATGATGTCATGTCCTTCCTCCTTTAAAAGGGAAACGACAATCTGCAGTGCGCGCTTGCATGCCGGAGAAGGCGTCACAACACCTATTTTGAAGGCTCGAGAACTTGTGTTGAAAAAAAAATTATGAAAAGAATCCCGAACCGTCGTCCCATAAAATACCTAGCTTCATCTTCTTGGGGAAGTTGACAGTTCGCCAGGGTATAGGATCGCACTGAGGGACAATAGAGAAAAGTGGAGCTAGTAATTCTCCAGTAACGCTGACGTACGGAATCATCGTATAGCCAGGGCTTCATACTGACAACAGCACGCCAAAAGGTGTCCAAGTCTTCCAGGGTCCTCGTCATGGGAGAATAGACGGGTGGTATGCCTTCTTGTCCAACCACGGAAGTTGCGTTTCCCACTTTGGGGAAACGACCGGTAGAGCATTTGATGGTGTAGATGCCGCTGTAATGAGCGGGGATACGAACTGATCCTGCCACGTCTGTCCCTATGCCTAATCTGGAGCCCCCGTACGCAAGGAGGGCAGCCTCGCCACCAGTAGACCCGCCAGCAGAGTGCTTGCTCGAGTAGGGGTTCGTCGTCCTCCCCCAGAGGTCAGAGGATGACTCGAAAGAAAGGAGAGTGATGGGAACATTTGTTTTGACGAAAGGATAAGCACCCGCGTCGCGCAGGAGGCGGACAATCGCAGCATCTTTCTGAAAAGGGTCTAGCCAGGAAGGACTGGAGTACCCGATAGACGAGGCGAAACCAGCAACACCGACGGTATCTTTGATACTGACAGGAATTCCCGCAAGAGGACCGGTCCTATTGCACTGCCTCGCTGCAGCCTGTGCCTTGGATATCATCACCTCTGTCAGACAATTTGTCTTGCTGTGGGCTTTCAGAGCCCTTTTGCTGTAAGCAAGCAAGACACCTTCTGGGTCCACATCTCCACTTTTGACCTTGGCTACCAATGAGGCGACATCGTGATTGAGGATTTCCTGATCTTTAGAGGTGATAGCGGCATGATATTCAACTGGTAAGTCGTTAATTCGATCTGTGCGTTCCTTTTGTTTGGCGCGGCTGTGAGAAAATATGAGATTGTATACAGATTATTGGAGAAAGGCTGACGATGCTCTCCAGTGTGATAGGTAGGAAAATATCATGGGGATGATGGCATGTCAAGGTGTAATATATAGTAAACGAACTACTGTAGTCCGTTTATAGAAGAAGAGTGGCCGCTTCGCTCCGCCTTGTCCGTCCAAAATGTCCGTCGCTCCACTACGCCCATTGAAAGGATCAAGAATATCCACATTTTATCCCATCAAAAGCATCCCTCCTCTCTCCACATTAGACAGTGCTTTCCAACTTCAAGAATTCATTTCGCTAACCATCCGTTTGAATATCCACGATGTCTCAGCCATAATCTCGATCCCAGATTCACGAAATAATACGGAAGGCATCTCAGACGATAACATAAATGATGAAGCCGATGTGGATAGGGATGCAAAAAGCGAGTTTGCTGTCGACACAGCGTGTTGGATTTATGAACAGTTGCGGTACGTAGATTCTCTGTTCCTGTCGCGCTACAACTCACGGCGTGTTCAAAGACGGCTCGCGCAGGATCTCTCTCACCCTCTGATCACGATGCTACAGCAGGAGTGTACACGTGCGACATGTCCTGAGATGAAAGCTGGCGAGTGGATGTACTTATGCGTCGCTCATGGCAATGAAGGCGCAATGGAGGCGAGTCTCTTTACTTATAGGTTGAAAAAAAAAAAAAGTCATTTCTGACAGTCTGGGCAGCAATGCTGCGCCATCGACTATATTTTGCACACCGTGGACAGCGCAACTGCTCTTTTAAATTCACCACGAGCGTTCCCGTCACGGTACGCGTCATCTTTTTGCACCTCCCTTTTCAGCTGGCTTCTTGCTTGACATTTCCCTCGCTTACAGGATCAACATCCCTTCTCCCTCCCATCGACACTTCAACTCGCTCGCCGCCGCCTCGGCGTATCTTTGCTCATGCGTACTTCCATCACCGTGAAGTCTTCGAACAGGCCGAAGCCGAATCGTCCTCTACGCCCGATTCCTCGCGCTAACCTGCAAGTTTGACCTCGTCCCTCCTGACTTTCTTATCATCCCGACCCCTTCAATGGCTTCCGACGACCCCGAACCCCCTCGCTTGCTCGCCGCTGCCGTTGACCCGCAACACCTACCCGGCCGGAGGATGACAGTGACGACCGAGGGCGCGGCGTACACCGGGGCCTGGGTGTGGACAGCTTGGGCGGTATCGATCGCAACCCGAGCCCACGTAAAGGCCGCAATCGCACTGGAACGATGATTTTCAGTGAGGCGCTCATCATGGCGGAGGAGCTAGGCAAGGACGGACATTCGCCGAGTCCAGAGCGCGAGTCAATGGCCCAGATGTCCGGCGCTTCGAGTGGTATTCATGAGTCGGACAGTGACTTTGTACACGTTGACGTGTCAAACCAAGGAGAAGAGGAGGAGCACTCGGCGGAGGAGCACGACGGCTATATGGGTCCACTCACGGAAGTGAACAATCGGACATACGACCTGGATCTCCCAGAGGAAGACCATCACGTCACTGGAACCCCCGACATACATACATATCCAGATGCCGTTCAGGACCATCAAGCCCCCGAACAGGACGTCACGGACGATGCCGAAATGGAAAGCGACACTCTGGCAGAAGCTCTAGGGGAGCCTGTCGACGAGGACGACCCAGAACAGACGTGACCTCTGCGCACGGCGCGGCTTCCGGTACCACCATCATCGAATTGCCCTCTGCAGACGAGATGATTGATGCGCTGGAAGAGGACGCGCAAGAGGAAGAGGAAGACTTGACCGAAGCGGTGGTAGAAGCTCACGACGATGATGCGGATGCTGTGGACGCGCGGGAAGTGGACGAACAAATTGCCCTGGACGAACCGCAGGACGAAGCGGCGGATGCGGTTTAGGCTGTGATATTTATAGTTTCCTTATGGTCTTTTAAGATGTGATACTATTTCCAGTAGGCGCCCTTTATGTTGTCATGTACATGGTGACACAAACCGTTTGGGTGACTACAAAATCGGAGAGCTCATCCGAAAAGCGTTAGTAAAAATGTAGGAAACCACTTTCCGCTCGGCTTAAACCCCTACTCGTTTGGAAGCATGAAGTGACTCTCGTATTTCAAAAGACAGCAACATTACACACTTCTGGAAAAACGGCAAAAGGCATAGACAAGCGAAAGTTGACTCTTTTGGTCCATCCTCGCTCATTCTTCAGGCATCAAACTAAAGTCAATACAACCGACGCCATAACCTTCAAAGCAAGCAAAGAAAAAAAATGCAAAGTCAGCCCAACAGTATCAAAAGAAGGTAAGTTGCCTACCGTGTTCAGCCAACCACAACCACGGTGGCACACGAAACGGCTCGTGAAAGGGAGGCATCACGGGCGGCGAAAGCTCTCGAGCATTTTCCTCGTCTTCGTAAAGGGTGACGATCGGATGCCTCATATCCTGCCACGTAAAGTAGACACGACGGTCAGTGAGCTGCATGCAGGTGAGGTCCTCTGCTTCGTCCGTGGGGCAAATGTAGGGTCGCACAAATACAGCCTTTACCGAAGGACCGGAATTGAGGGTGAAAATGTACAGCCCACGCAGCTACGAAAAAAAGAATGAGTAACGTAAAATAGAGATATGGGGTACAAGGATTACAGACCGTGGCCACACAGACACGCCCATGCTCAAATCCGAGATAGCGACATATTTCTTCAGGCCGAACACACAGAACGTGTCCAGAGTCTTCGAGTGTGGTCTCCCCGCGACAGATACGTTCAAAATCTCGCACAAGGAAGACGCGGACGTTAAGTGACAGGGCTACCAGGTCACGACCATCCCTGGATACATGAGCTAACCAAAAAAAAAAACGGGAAAAGGGTACTGCGATATGAGTGCCAGATCTATTTTTTTTCGCGCAAACCGAGAAAATGCACGGACCGGCTGTGAAATACTGAGGGTTGGAATCCAACACCAAATCAGGAGACAGAGGGAGAGGCGTGACGAACGAATCTCCGGAGATGGTGCCTGCCGACTCGACGCGTCTCACAGCGACATCGTACGGTATCTGTAACACCTCGGTGCCACTTGCGCGTGAATATACATGTACGGCTCTGGACTCGCATACGAATACGTGTCGCTCGTTCACGTCGACGTAGCGTATCCTGGGATTACTGGCATTGATGTCGATCGTCTGCACGAGAGAACCCGTGCGCACGTCATGTAAAAACACGTGTTTGCGATTCGCGCAGACGAGTGTCGGGTACGCGAGTCGGAACGCATGAGTGAGTTCGGGGAACGACAATTTGGCCCAAGCACGGAAGTGACCACGGGGGGCATACTGACTACACCTTGCCGCCGCGAACGCGGACACCTTCAGTTGTTCCTCGTCTGGCGGCGCGGAGATGGCTGTTCCGTCAGTTTCGGTCATGTCGCTGGCCAAGCGCCAGACTTCCTTCGCTCCGTCGTCGCGGTCGAAAACGAGATATCCACTTTCGTACTCACAATGAGCGCTGGAACGAACGTAGACCTAGGGACCATTAATCAGTATCCTGGAATAAAATGTTTCTTTCGGGAGAGGGGGGAGACAACTTGAAGACCGTTGAAGACTGTCGTACCTGGGGGAGGCCCCAAAGGAAGATGCTAGAGAAGAGGTGGACCACGGAGAGACCGCCGAAAGTGTGGGTCGTGATGCATATCCCAACCTCTTCATCGACTTTGATGCGATGCACGTTGTGATTTGGCGGGGATAATAAGCGTGCAACAACACGACCTTTGCCCTCCCAGTTTTCATCAAGTTGGAAAGACCTGCGACCTGTGTGATAAAAAGGACGAGGAAAATGCTCTCAGGGACAGGAATCCGGAGTAGATGGAGATGGCTCTCGGCGTTTCAATGAGGGTGTAGACTTACAAAAGTCCTTCCAATCTATCGATCCCTCCCAAGGGCTGCCCGTGTAACGTGCCAATGCATCCTCCAATTGAAGTCCCGGTTGTACGTATCCGTGGAGGATAGCAGCGTGATGGAAGATTGACCATTGATTCGCGATGAGGAAGTGATGCCATTGACGAGACAGAGTGAATAAGGAGCACAGTGATGGAATCGGAAGATAAGACAGTATATTGAGCGATAATTCAGAGGGTAGAACACCCAACATTATGCGGTCATGACTATTAATTGCAAATAGGCAAATAGGTAAGTCATGTGCTAGTACGGGGCGAAAAGGAGGTCAATGTGGTTGCAAGAAGGCGCTTGGGCTTCCTTCAGCCCTCCAGCTTTTCTCAGACACTCAGATTTCGGTCTATGACAGGATGTCATGGTTGATATCGACTATCAGTTGGATGGGTCATGATACCGGGTCAGACCCACGGACCACGCCCAAGTTAGCCTGACATTCGTACGCAATGCGCCCTCCCATTTGGACGTTTCACGTTCAAGGTAACTGTCATTACGGAAGTTCGGGTATTTCCATCCATCGCACGAATTACGGACTAATAAAGCGGTCTCTTTGTGTTGAGAAGCAGGTGTGCCCTTTCCCCCTCAACACACCACGCCTGTTTAAATTCCGGTTCATGTCGCGAATCAACGACCCCGAACAGAACC
>WTXI01000271.1:0-48373 GCA_022376515.1 Lactifluus volemus
GGTAAAAGGTACCTCCAACTTTCCTCACTCTCGGGAGGCCAGAGGGAAGGAGGGCCCAATAGGCCGTGTAGATTGTGGGCAAAAATGTCCAGACTCGGTCAACTTGGGAGACATTGCCTGTGATGATGGAGGCCACATAAGTCAGAAAGGTCGTTGTAGCACATAGCTTGATAGGGTAGTCAAGTAGAAATATCAGGGAAGGAGGTGACGTGATAGTAGTAATCATGGTGGTTGCTAGTCAAAGAACATAACATACTTCCTAGTATGACGATATAGCGGGCGCCACAGTGACGTATCTCACATCTCTTCAATCTTAAATGCCCGCCAATTAACTACGAGTCCGTTTGCCACTTTGCAGCTAATTTTGGGCTGCTCACCAAGTCATAAGAGGGCGAGAATATCGCGTCAGCCGAGAGTACTGTACTGTAGTGCCCACGCCCCGCCTTAGCACGCTTTGTCGAGAACTTGCACCCAGCACTAAGAACACGTGCTATCCACGTTAGCAAGTGCTCGTTCACAGACCAGCAGCTTGTTCGACGACATTTGTAATGACGTGTACTCATGCGTTTCACATGTTCATAACGTCGATATCCTGTGGCTGTTTTCAAGATGAGAACAGCCTGAGAGGTTGACTTCAGAGCGCTGTGAGTGCGTGGGCAAAGGGTGTGCAAATAAACGCCACTGGCAGGCGCCCGTTCCCACTCGCTCCCTCGTCCCATCGTCATCTTCAAAACCAAGTCGAAATATGTCGTCCATTTGGAGGAAACAGGTTCGGAGCTCCCGTAATCCCAACTCCAGCAATCATCACCCTATCTGTGTGTACTACTCTCATGTGTCGTTTCAATCGCTCACGAGTGCCTTGTCCAGCTGCTAATCCCACCAATCCTGCCCATCGGAGCCGATCGCTGGAGGCACTGGCCTTGCGATTAGCGCGATAGAGACAACTCTTTTGGCCTTGAAGGAGCTCAGTTCATTGGCTAAAACGATACCCTATATCTCTCCAGCTGCGGGCCTCATTCTCCAGGCTCTCAAAATGCGGGATGTGAGCACCCTCTCTGACTTTAAACGCCTTCTGTGTTGATGATAGTATATAAGGAGGTCAATCTGTGCAAGGAAGAGTGGAAATTGGTGATGGAGAAACTGGCCAAAGTTGGGAGTGTCGTCGTCAATGTCGGTAATATGTGCCGAAACCATGGTTTGAATGTAGAAAAACTGCCATCGGACCTGCTCGCTATCTTTGAGTCCTTTCAGAGGTGCCCTTTCCAATTACTGAATATGTCGTGGTCTAATTCAAATTAAGCGACTTGCACGGGATCGATGCCGCGCTGAAAGAATGTGCTGAAGTGAAGGGAATCAAGATGCTCCTTCTTCGTAACGGTTTAGTGAAGAAGGTCAGGCAATATGATGCAAAATTGTCGGTCATTCTTCAAGTACACCAGGTCTGTCGGAAGTACCGTGATCCCTTTCGCTCGCTCAAAACGTTTCTGCAGGCCAACCTGAACTTTTTCGTTCTCTTGTCACAACTCACTCAAGAACAAGAAGGTGGGTGGCTCTGATAGTCACAAGATACTCGGAATCGTCAATCTGACAAGGAGCACACAGCAATCATCAGAGGATTGCCTTACGCTGGAGGCTGGCCATCCGGCAATGAGAAGCGCTGTCTCGAAGGCACACGCCACGATTTTCTCGACTACATCTTCAAGTGGATCAAGAATCCCGAATCTGAACGTACCCTCGTCATCCTCGGCCAGGCAGGCACCGGAAAGTCTTCGATTGCACATGAAGTCGCACGTCGGCTCAAGAAGACGTGTCTCGGCTCTTACTTTGCTTTTCGGCGGGGGGAAGGGTCCAAGGGCAAGGCATACCAGCTCTTCACGACACTTGCATGCGATCTCTCCGACCACAATCCTGCATTCAAGCTCGCACTTGGGAAGGCCATTAAGGAAAATCCATCTCTTCGTAACACTCGAGACTATCATACACTTCTTGAATGCCTCCTCCTTGAACCGCTCAAGAACCTGAATTTGACGATCCAATCCTTGTCGTCATCGATGCGTTGGACGAGAGTGGAGATTCGATCAACAAACGAGGATTGCACACGCTTCTTTCTCAACGCCTCTCTGAATTACCGTCAAACCTTCGTATTCTCATAACCTCGAGGCCCGAGAATGGCATCGAGCCTGCATTCGCCAATGGATTGTCTGTCCACACCCTCTCCATGAATGATGCCAAACTAGCCAAGACGGAGCAAGATATTGCCATGTATCTTCGAAGCGAGCTGCCTCCGGCCGTCTTCGAAGCCCATGGTGTCCAGCTGACAAAAGCGGCAGAAGGCGTTTTTCAATGGGCAGCCGTTGCATGCGGGTTCATGAATAGCTCTGCCAGTCTTGGCCTTAGCAGGATACAGCGCGTAGAACGCCTATTGGGCCAAGCTCGAGGCCAAACTGGACAAGGACCGTTGGACAACTTATACGAAGAAGTTCTCAAGGAGTACTTCAAGTCGCCGGAAGCACGGGGTATATTTCGGTCCGTGATGGGACAGCTTCTTGCTGCGGTCCAGCCCTTCTCTATCAATTCCCTGATCACTCTGCGACGCTATGCGTCCAAAGATGATCCCGACGATTCCGAGCTTGTTCTTGAAGTTCTCTCTTATCTCGGCTCGCTACTGAGCAACGTCACTTCATCCGATCATACGCAGCCGATCGTTCCTCTCCATACCTCATTCTACGACTTTCTGACGAATAAGGAGACAATGCGTTTTATGTCGACCTTGACGAATCCCACCATCAGTTGGCACATTCTTGCCTTGGCGTAATGCTCGATAAACTCAAATTCAACATTTGCGAACTGGAGTCGTCATATCTCGCCAACACCGACGTTCCAGACCTTGAATATCGAATTTCCAAACACATTCCACCTGCTCTATCGTACGCCTGCATTTTCTGGGACAAGCATTTAGAACGTTTCTCTTTTGAGCACGATCTGTTCACGAAACTTCGATTCCTGTTCGAGGAGAAATTTATTTTTTGGCTGGAAGTTCTTAGCGTGAAGAACTGTGTGGGTATTGCCTTACCAGCATTGTCATCTCTGGTGTTATGGTTGCAGCGGGAGGTAGGTGTATCCCATAATTCGATCTGACGTGTAGTGACTTTGGGGTAAAATTAAAATAGGATCCACAAACGGGGACGAAGAATCTGTTGGAATTGGTAAATGACGCATCCAGGTTTGTGCGGTACTTCGGAATGCCAGTGGCAAGGAGTGCTCCGCATATCTATGTTTCTGCGCTCCCTTTCGCCCCAAGCTCTTCCCGCGTCTTCAAACAATACTGTCACCGATTTTCTCAGACATTGACCCTTGAACGCGGGCAGTTGTCTCATTGGCCAGCACTGGAAATGACGATTGACGAACACGACAAGTGTGCCAGGTCTGTTGCATTCTCGCCAGACGGACAGCGTATCGCATCGGCCTCGAACGATCGCACGATTCGCGTGTGGGATGCGGCAACAGGACAGGTCGTAGCAGGCCCGTTTACTGGACACACCGCTTATCTCAATTCTGTTGCATTCTCGCCGGACGGACAGCGTATCGCATCGGCCTCGGACGATCGCACGATTCGCGTGTGGGATGCGGCAACAGGACAGGTCGTAGCAGGCCCGTTTACTGGACACACCGATTCGGCCAATTCTGTTGCATTCTCGCCGGACGGACAGCGTATCGCATCGGCCTCGGGCGATCGCACAATTCGCGTGTGGGATGCGGCAACAGGACAGGTCGTAGCAGGCCCGTTTACTGGACACACCTCTTCGGTTATGTCTGTTGCATTCTCGCCGGACGGACAGCGTATCGCATCGGCCTCGTTCGATCGCACGATTCGCGTGTGGGATGCGGCAACAGGACATGTCGTAGCAGGCCCATTTACTGGACACACCGAATCGGTCAATTCTGTTACATTCTCGCCAGACGGACAGCGTATCGCATCGGCCTCGGACGATCGCACGATTCGCGTGTGGGATGCGGCAACAGGACAGGTCGTAGCACGCCCGTTTACTGGACACACCGAATCGGCCTTTTCTGTTGCATTCTCGCCGGACGGACAGCGTATCGCATCGGCCTCGTTCGATGACACGATTCGGGTGTGGGATGCGGCAACAGGACAGGTCGTAGCAGGCCCGTTTACTGGACACATTGGACCGGTCAATTCTGTTGCATTCTCGCCGGACGGACAGCGTATCGCATCGGCATCATTAGATTACACGATTCGCGTGTGGGATGCGGCAACAGGACAGGTCGTAGCAGGCCCGTTTACTGGACACACCAAATTTGTCTATTCTGTTGCATTCTCGCCGGACGGACAGCGTATCGCATCAGCCTCGTCCGATCGCACGATTCGCGTGTGGGATGCGGCAACAGGACAGGTCGTAGCAGGCCCGTTTACTGGACACACCCAATCAGTCCATTCCGTTGCATTCTCGCCGGACGGACAACGTATCGCATCGGCCTCGGACGATCGCACGATTCGGGTGTGGGATGCGGCAACAGGACAGGTCGTAGCACGCCCGTTTACTGGACACACCGAATCGGTCTTTTCTGTTGCATTCTCGCCGGACGGACAGCGTATCGCATCGGCCTCGTTGGATTGCACGATTCGGGTGTGGGATGCGGCAACAGGACAGGTCGTAGCACGCCCGTTTACTGGACACACCGGTTGGGTCAAATCTGTTGCATTCTCGCCAGACGGACAGCGTATCGCATCGGCCTCGCTCGATGGCACGATTCGCGTGTGGGATGCGGCAACAGGACAGGTCGTAGCAGGCCCGTTTACTGGACACACCTCTTTGGTTAATTCTGTTGCATTCTCGCCGGACGGACAGCGTATCGCATCGGCCTCGTTCGATGGCACGATTCGCGTGTTGGATGCGGCAACAGGACAGGTCGTAGCAGGCCCATTTACTGGACACACCCAATTAGTCCAATCTATTGCATTCTCGCCGGACGGACAACGTATCGCATCGGCCTCGGACGATCGCACGATTCGCGTGTGGGATGCGGCAACAGGACAGGTCGTAGCAGGCCCGTTTACTGGACACACCTCTCCGGTTATGTCTGTTGCATTCTCGCCGGACGGACAGCGTATTGCATCGGCCTCGGAAGATCACACAATTCGCGTGTGGGATGCGGCACCAGGAGAGGTCGTAGCAGGCTCGTTTAGTGGACACACCAAATCAGTCAGATCTGTTGCATTGTCACAGGATGGCTCCTGTTTTACGGACCATTTTCTCATCAATAGTGATGGTTGGATATATGGCCCGGGAGAAAAGAAAGAACTTTTTTTGTGGATTCCTGTCCTTCACAGGGAGTGTCTTCATAGACCTAGCACTGTCTGGGTTGTAGGCGAACATGAAACCCGGCTTGATCTCTCGAACTGCGTACATGGATCAAATTGGGCTACATGTAGATCATCATGATGTTTACAGATAGATGCATTTGTTTACTCCTTTTTTCCTTTAAGATCTCTGTACTCGTTTGGCCAATGGTTTAAACTGGACTCATTGGTGTATAAGGGTGCTTACAACCTGCCCTCAATCATTTCACTGTGGCCCCATTTTTAAACGGCCTGGCAAGAAATAGGTGGCCGTTATCAGTAAAAGTTAAACCATCCAGTTCTCCCCTCCCTCCATCATGTTGCTTTCGACACAATGTAATAAAACTTGTGGTAGCCTGGCGTGGGTTAACTCTAATTCCCAGGATCACTGACTCTGACTTGTCACTCGAGATGTCGAACTGGTCGAATAAGTTACGTTGCGTGATTATTTGTATTCCTTCTGTTCCGTAAGTGCTACGAGTGTATGTGTTCGATCAAATTACGGCATGAATCGAAGAATGACGTTTCTTGCTAATGAGCTGTGTCAAGGAATTAGGAGTGCGAGATAAATCATATGATGGAAGGGAAAACGAAAGGCGCAAAAAGGTGCTGCCCTTACTGCTGTTTACTATTCGAAGTATTTAAGTACTAACTAGTCCCTAGAAACTATCCATATAGCTACTAGTCGCAATATTAAGTCAATAAGAACGTATAACGTGTAGGAAACGACGAAACGCGTAAGGGCGAAATGAGGGGATGAGTCAGCTCAGCTGCTGCCCGACTCGGAAACGGGCACGCTCGATCTAGTACAAGTGAGGCTGCGACCTCATGAAACTCGAGGGGCCAACTCAAAATTAAGTAGTACTATCTAATAGGGGTGTAAGTGAGAGAAGTATGAAGTAGTATCGGGCGTCCACTGCGTCCACCCTCGACGGGGAGCGTTCGCAATTCCAGTCCACAGTCCGGGTTGCCTTTAGGGTGTTGATAATTACGATGGCTTTCCCTTCCTCGGGCTCCTCCTCCGAGTCCTCTTCGCGCTCAATCCCTCGGCATCCAGCATCTCCTCCCAAAGCGCCATCACATTCCAACAGAAATCTGCAATTCCAGGATCAACGCAGCACCATCAACAATAGGGGTTTTCAAAGTTGACGAAAGCGTCGCTTTTTTTTTTTTTTTTTTTTTTTTTGAATTGGGGTTTAGAGTCCCTGCGTGTATTGCGACAAGACTAAGTTACTCTGTACAAGGTACTATCCAGATGGAGACACAAGTAAGGAAACAGGAGAGATAAAGGAGAAAGAAGAAGGAGTACATCAGGAAAATCTGAGTTTTTCTTAACAGTGCTTGAGCATGCTTAATATGACTTAACAATACTTCTAAGCACTTTTAAGCAAAATGTCTCTAAGCTGGCCATGCTTAGGCTAAGCTAGGTCTTCTCCTTAATTTGACTTAGCCAGCACTTATTGATGCTTATTTTGGGCTTAGTTCACTTAAATGGCAGCTTAGATCTGTGCTTACCAAAAGTTTTCAAGCACACAGATTTAGGGCAATAAAAATCATATATTCAGCTAAACTACAACATGACTATGTACAGGAGACAATGGTTCCACCAGCCTTGGTGGAACAGCCCTGGCAGGGGTGGGGGCTGCAGGGCCACAGGGAGGTGGTGGTGGTGGTGGTGGTGGTGGTGGTGGTGGTGGTGGTGGTGGTGGTGGTGGTGGAGGTGTGGGAGGAGGCGCGGGAGGAGGCGAGGCGCGTGGGAGGCGCGAGAGAATGCGCGGGGGGAGGTGAGGCGCGCACGAGAGAACGCGCGGGAGGAGGCAAGGCGCGCGGGAGGCGCGAGAGAACGCACGGGACGCACAGAAAGCGCGGGGCACGAGAGAGTGAGGAAGTGCAGGAGGAAGCGCAGGAGAAGGCGCGGGACGTGGGAGGAGGCGTCGGAGGCGTCGGAGGAGGCACGGGAGGCGTCGGAGGAGGCGCGGGAGGAGGCACGGGAGGTGCGGGAGGAGGCACGGGAGGAGGCGCGAGACGTAGGAGGAGTAGTCAAGGAGGAGGAGGAGGCGACGAAAAAAAAAGAAAAAAAAAAGTCAGCACGCGTTGAGGCGGGGCAGGCAGCATGACAACGTACCAGGGCGTCGGCGCAGGCAGCGCGACAACGTAGACTGCCTCACAGAGGCAGTGGATCCAAGAGGAGGAAAAGCGGTGGGGGAGGCGCGGGCACAGGAGGCGCATGACGACGCGAAGAGCCAGAGCCAGAACAAGAGCCAGAGCCAGAGCCAGAGCCAGAGAGGGAGGCAGAGAGGGAGGCAGAGAAGGAGGCAGAGAAGGAGGGGACGCGGAGGAGTCAGCGGTGGGACGTGTTGGGGCGAGGCAGACAACGACGGAGGGGGATAGAGGGAGAGATGGAAACATTGGAAAGGGGCAGCAACTCGAGAGGCGTGAAAATCAACATTGTGCAAACAGTGGTAAATAATACACCCACTGTAACGACTTAGCGAAAATTTCGCGAGTCGCGACTTAGCATATTTTTTTTCGGAGTTTAGTTAAATTACATAAATTAATTTTTTATTTCGGTTTGCTTGTCTTAAGTGTCTTACACATCTTAATTACTTAATGTGCTTATCTTTGGCCTTGATTTGCTTAGCTGTTGTACATACTCATTTTCTAAGCAAAAAATAAGCAGCTTGACCAACTTGACAGGCTTAAAAATGAAATAAGCTGGTTAAGCTGTCTAAGTTTTTTCTGGATTTTCCTGATGTACAATAGGATGAGGGAAAAGAAAAAGGGGAGAGAGCGTGGCCAGAGGCCAGAATCATTCAAGGGGGGTCAGGGCGGGGTGGGAGGGGCCAGAGGCCTTGTTGTGAGAGGAGTAAGAATTGTGCGAGACGCCTGCCTCCCCCTTCTGTAGAGAAGAGGTATTGTGAGGAGAAGCCGTCAATGGTAGAGGCACAATGGTCAGAGTGGAGGCGGCAGTCAAAGAGGACATGATTGATGGTGTAACAATGGACGGGGGGTGGCGTGGGAGGGCCCAAGTGTAAAGGTGAGAGGATAGGTGTGAAGGGGATGTCGTTGCAAGGGCAGAAAGTGTTGTCTCCTGCCAGCGGTCGGAACTGGTCGCTGTAGTCCGCAAAGAAGGCATGTTGGCTAAGGAGTTGTAGCCCCGACGTAAAAAGATGTCTGTTTTTGTGAGAAAGTAAGCCCTGTACAAAGGGCAGAGGTCTGTTTGATGGGGTATTAGGGCACACGCGCCAGGCCTTGTGGCCTGGTGTGCGAGGGAGCTCACCGGAGGCGAGCTCCCTCGCCCATAGGTTGAAGGCCAAATCAGAGGGGGGGACTGGGGGTTTGACGACCAAGATCGGCTGGAGTTCCTGGAGGAGACGATCCATCTCCGTGGCCCCAGGGACACAAACCCAAGTCTCCTTGAAGAGCCGTAGCTCAACGGTGCGCTCTGGGGAGGGGTCTAAAAAGGAGGAAAGAGAGGAGGTAAAGTAGGAGGCAAAAGAAAGAAAAGGGGACTTAGTGGAAGTGTTTGTAAGGTAAGGTAGCACTAATTTATTCGGTAGAAGAATATAGAGATAGCCCCCCGAAGGGAGTGAGAGGAAAAAATTGAGGCCCTGTGAAAGGGCCTTGAGGAGTGACCATCTCCAGTCCGTGTCCACTGACACCCCCGACTGCAGCAACCGCTCCCCACTGTATAGTAAGAAGGCATGTCCATAGGAGTCCGGGGTGGGAAGTGTTAGGAACGAGCGGTTCCTATGCTCTTGGTAGAGTCAGGTGGTTCAGGTAAACCTTAGCAACGTCAGTTGATAAGGGTCAGGGTTCAGAAGTACTAAGTCAATGGTCACGTGACAGAGTATCAGCAGTAACTTGCAGCGTTACTGACGGCGTGTGAGACAGGGATCAGGAGTCTGAGAGTTCAGGAATGAAGTGTGAGGTTCTCAGAACAGTAAGCTCGTATTGTAGGCTTCAGGAGACCGATGTAAGTACACTACTATCTACTGTCATGTAGAACTCATAGGCCTCCTCCCATCGGGTCAGGTCCGTCGACACACAATCGTAGCAACACTGTCCTTACCAGCTCCAAGGCGCCATCATGCCTCAGCCAGTTCACTGTGCCCCAGCCACCGCACAGTGCCCGTCTTAGTCATCAGTACAGTACTAAGTCCGGATGCGAGAATCGTATGTAAGCAGTCATGTGAGAAATTTTATGTAAGGGAGGCAGTGACCGTGTGACCGTGACAGGAAGGGGGAGAGATCTAACGTAAAGGAGATGGGCGAGAGGAGGGGGTTTAACGATAAGGGGACGGGTGGAGGAGAGCCCGCCTGCGGAGGAGGTAAAGGAAGCGAAACTGGGATGTGACCAGGTCAGTGAGTATGGAAGGGAGGGGTAAGAGAAGGGGAAAGGAGCGGGGGTTCTGGATTTAACGAGAGACCAAAGGTTCGTAAGAGGCAGGAAGGTGGAATGCCAACAGGAAATGGGGTTCATCCAGACCGAAGTAATTAAAGGGGAAGATGGGGGAAGTGAGGAAAGGCGCGTAATGTATTGGGACCTTAGTTTGAGGAGGGTGTAACGTATAGGGGGAATACTAAGTAGGTGGTGTAATGGAGCAGTAGGTGTTACGGTTATGCGGGCCGCCCAGCCCATTTCTTACTGTTTTCCGTCTGATTTTCAACTTGTGTTGTGACCTAGGATCCCTTTCCTTGGCCAGCCCCTTCTGTTCCACTTCTAGGGGCTGTGCGTCACCGTTTTGGACGTGTATTTGACTCAGGGATCATGACTCAAATCTTGAGTCAGCGTTCTTGACTCAGATCTTGAGTCAGACGCACTGAGTCAGTTCTTGAGTCATCAGAACTGACTCAGGTCCTTAGTCAATAGTCTTGACTTCACTACTGTACTGTGACCTTTGTAGGATAGTTGGCTGGCCCTCTGTATGCATAAATAGGGCCCTGTAGACGAGCTAAAGCCCCAGCTTCAGCTTCATCTAGAATCGCAGTTCATTGTCTCCTGCTCACACTCGCATCGCATCTTCTCCTCTCTTCTTGTAAATCCCCTCTTCGTACCTTGATCCAGGTACTTCGCGCCACGATCAGACATCTGTGAACTTGTTCCATTTCCTTGAAACAAGTCCCCAGACGCCTGAACCCTAATACGAACGTGCTGTGAGAAGTAGTCCCCACTTCTCACCCCATGTCCGCCCTCGAACCTTAGTTCAACCTCTCACGAGTGTCCTTGGAAGGCGAGCGTCTCTTGCGTTCCAATTACACTCGCGCCCGTGTTGCGGTTGAACCCACACATCGTCATTTACCCATCTGCCACCGTCTATCCTCTTTGGGAACGGTAACTCCGACCATCGCGTGCGCCGGCCCACTAGTCCGTCTCGCGTGATACAGACACCCAGAGTTTGCACAGTCAAGTCTACTCCTCTAGGACCTTGTCTGCGTGTGCTAGAAATCGACTATTTGGTGTTGCTAGTCTTGTCTGACTTGCCACAGCAAATAGCCAACCAGAACGATGCTCACTTCGAGCCACGGTCCCTGCGAACCGTGACAATGAAACCAGCGTGCAGGCGCAACAGATGAGGGACTGCAGGCGCCGCCTCCAGTGCTCCTGCTTCTTCAACCGTATCATGCCCCTCGTGGCCAGCGATGACCCCTCCCTCTGCATCCTGCCGCGCTCCAGAACCAACTCACCACCCATCGCTGTCCCCAACGCTGAAGTCAGAGGAAGGGCCATCACTGAATGGTCGCGCAACTGCGACGAGAGGCTGCGCGGCGGCGCAGACAGTCAGGAAAGACGCGGCAAAAGGACGCGCAAGAACCCCAGGAAGCATTGCCACTACCCAGACCCATGCCCTCTATGTGGCAAGAGTGGTCACGGCCAGGACTGGTGCTACTTCCCCCACACTAACTGTCCGCTCCATGGCCCCTGCAAGATCGGCTGGGCCCACAAGTTCTACGACCGCGCCAAGTGTCCCGATGCGTGGAGCAAGGTAGCCAAAGATAACAAAGACTACAAGAACAGTTGGGGAAGGTACGACGATGACGACTACAACGACGACATCCACGACCTGGACGCTAACTTTTGGGAGTCGCAGTAGAGTGGTTGGTGGAACAACCACCCTAAGACGGGAGGTAATGTCACGGTCACACGGTCACTGCCTCCCTTACATAAAATTTCTCACATGACTGCTTACATATGATTCTCACATCCGGACTTAGTACTGTACTGATGACTAAGACGGGCACTGTGCGGTGGCTGGGGCACAGTGAACTGGCTGAGGCATGATGGCGCCTTGGAGCTGGTAAGGACAGTGTTGCTACGATTGTGCGTCGACGGACCTGACCCGATGGGAGGAGGCCTATGAGTTCTACATGACAGTAGATAGTAGTGTACTTACATCGGTCTCCTGAAGCCTACAATATGAGCTTACTGTTCTGAGAACCTCACACTTCATTCCTGAACTCTCAGACTCCTGATCCCTGTCTCACACGCCGTCAGTAACGCTGCAAGTTACTGCTGATACTCTGTCACGTGACCGTTGACTTAGTACTTCTGAACCCTGACCCTTATTGACTGACGTCGCTAAGGTTTACCTGAACCACCTGACTCTACCAAGAGCATAGGAACTGCTCGTTCCTAACATAAGTCCAAGCTCCTCAAATCTCTAGGAGGGACACGAACCGACACGAGTGTTATACCGCGAACAGACTCTAGCCTTACCGCCTGGACAGCGCAGCAGAGAAGAATGATAGTGTATCCACAATGGCCACGACACTTATCAATGCAGTATTCATAGATGATGAGACACCGGTCCATGTCTCAGTACGATTCACCGACGACTTGCCGGCCCACGTAAAGGGCGGCGTATTCTGGAACCCTACGGAACGACACTACTCAGTGGCGCACGAAGGCAGCACCCGCCCCATAGAATTCATCAACAACCAATGGTTCTTACTAATGAGGGACGGGGAAGGAAGATTGGTAACCTGCCCAAATCTAGCCCTCCTACGAGAAGACCCTGAAGTAGGATGGTGGAGAGAAACCGACCCCCAGCACCCCAACAACAGGGCACTTAGCGCACCTAGAAGCGCCCCCAGAATAGAAGACGATACAGATGAACCAGACGAAGAGATAAGGTCCCCAGCATCCTACCAACACCAGAACAACACGACCCCATACACGGACTTAGCCGAAGGAATACAAGTCCTGACAACAATAACCGAACCAGTAGCAGTAAACACAGCCTTTAGAAATGAGGGACCCCTTCCCGGACCATCCAGACGACAGCGCGACCCATGGGGACATGGCCAACACCTCGGGGGAGGCCCACCTGGAGGAGGCCCACCGGGAGGAGGCCCACCTGGAGGAGGTCCACTTCAAGGAGGGTATGCACAGCCGGCTGCCCTACCACACGCGTTTGTAAACGGGCCACCCACTGGAAAGCCACCGATGGTCTTCAACGGGGACAGAAGCAACGCGCAACAATTCATGAACCAATGGAACCTCTACTACCGTGTCAACAAATTCAACATCAACCTGGCCACCCCTTACCAAAGAGTCACCCAGTGCCTCATGTACATCTGCGGACCAAAGGTCAACAACTGGGTGGAAGGACAACTGGAATGGCTGGACGATGTCACAAACCGCTTCCACAACCCGATTGGTGTAAACGACGAACGACTGTGGACACTCTTCAAAGCAGCCTTCGAAAGCGCTTTTGAAGACACCGCCGAAGAACAAAACGCAGAAAGGGAACTCGCGGCCCTGAAAATGAATGATGGAAAATTAGACATCTACACATCCGACTTTCAAGAACTGGTACGACGAGCCCGACGAAACCCAGATGACAAGGGAACCATCCTCATGTTCAGGGACGGACTACCCCACGGACTAAATAAAGCGATCTTCGAACATGTCACCCCACAACCAAATACACTCGGCGCATGCATCGCAGCCGCTAGGGCACACCATCAGAAATGGTTAGAATGGGATGCGCACTGGGGGAAGAGAGCCAAGAACCTCAAAGACAGAAACAAAGGAAACATGCGTGATAGGGCACAGAGATACCACAACAGTGGAAAACGCGACGAAAATGCCATGGACGTGGACGGAGTTGCCGTCAATACCATGACGGCAGAAGAAAAAGCCGACTGCATGAAACGAGGCGCATGCTTCTTCTGCAAGAATACTGGCCATATGGCAAAGGCCTGCCCAAAGAAGCAAGGAAGAAAGAAGCCGTGGCAAGCGAACCAAGTCGCCACGCAAACACAAGCAAACCAGGTAGCAACCGACCAAGCAACAACGCCTACCACACCTGTGCCTCCGCCGTCTCAAACCGACCACGATTCAATCCGCGGAAACATGAGGAGCCTCCCACAGGAAGAAAGGAGAGCACTCCTGGAACAAATGCTGGATGACGAGGGTTTTTAAATCGCTCAAACCCAACGGCCTGGGTGCGAGTGGTACAGTTGTGTCATGTCAATAGTTAATGCCAAAATGCAATAATCTTAGACGTCTCCTACGACTCGATGCAACTCATGGCCGAAGTAAAGACCCTCCTGGACAGCGGAGCCATGGAAAACCTCATGGACTCAAGGACAGCAGACGCACTATGCGTAAAGAAACAGAAGCTCCTCTCCCCTAGAAAAGTCACGAACGCCGATGGCTCCCAGAATGCAGCAGGCATGCTCACCCACTACTGTGAACTTCGAGTTAGGCAGGGTGACAAAGAACAAGTCCAAACATTCTTCATCACGAACCTAGGCATGGACCGCATCATCCTTGGCTACCCCTGGTTCAGGGACTTCAACCCACAAATAGACTGGGCAAAGCGCGTGCTGCATGGACCACAACTTAAATTAGAGGCGAAGTGGTACGAACGAATGCGTTGCAGACAGCAAAACCTGGTCATCAACCGGGTAGTCACTGACCCGGAATACGAAGAAGGAGACGAAGTCATCATCATCTCAAGAACGAATATAGCCCAGCAATGGGCACAGGAAGCACAAAAGGAACAGAAAATGGAGCAGAAACTCCCCCCACAGTACCAAAGATGGGAACACGTCTTCTCAGAAGAACGCGCCAAACGCTTCCCACCAGCAAGACCAGAAGACCACGCCATAAAGCTCAAGCCAGGAGCCCCGGATGTCATAGACTGTAAAGTCTTCCCCCTCACCCGCACAGAAAAGGAAGCCACGGAAAAGTGGATCAAGGACAACGAGGAGAAGGGCTACATCGAACGATCCAACTCGCCATGGTCCACACCGTGGTTCTTCATCAAAAAGAAGAGCGGAGAATTGAGGCCAGTACAAGACTACCGCGAAGTCAATTCCTGGACAATCCGTGACGTCTACCCCATGCCGCGCATTGAACAAATTATGGAGGACCTAGCTGGGAAAGAACTCTTCTCAAAACTAGACGTACGCTCTGGCTACCATAACGTCAGAATCAAGGAAGAAGACCGATGGAAAGCTGCTTTCAAAACGCACCTAGGGCTGTTTCACCCAAATGTTATGCTCTTCGGACTCACAAACTCCCCCGTGACGTTCCAACGACTCACGGACAGAACTCTGAAACCAGTGAAAGACAAGTATGGCAGCGACATATGTCACGGATACATGGACGACTACCTAGTGGCCACACATAACGACCCAGCATTCCATAGAGAGGTAATGAACTTCCTCCTAGAACAAGTAGCGAAGCAAGACCTCTACCTCAAACTCTCAAAGTGCGAGTTTGAACAGGTTGAAGTCGAATATCTGGGAGTCGTAATCAAAGACGGAACAATACGCATAGACCCCACCAAGCGAAACGGACTGAAGACCTGGCCCAGACAACTCTCCACCGTCAAAGAAGTACGCAGCACGCTAGGCGTCCTGGGATTCCAACGGCAATTCATCCCCCATTTCGCACACATCGCGAAACCACTCACAACACTGCTAAAGAAAGACCAACCGTTCAAATGGACCCAGGAGTGTACAGATGCGCTACATCAGGAAAACCCATTTTGCCTTAAACTGTATTAGATGCTCCTTAAAGCTTACTTAAGATGTTGGTAATTAGATCCTCAATGTTGGTAAGTTAAGGATCTAATTACCAACATCTTAAGTAAGCTTTAAGGAGCATCTAATACAGTTTAAGGCAAAATGGGTTTTCCTGATGTAAACCAGCTCATCGAAATTGTCACCAGTGACCCAGTCCTGCACCACCCGGATCACACCAAACAGTTCGAACTAGAAGTGGACGCCTCTCAGTATGCAGTCGGAGCCATCCTCTACCAGCGCAACAAGGAAGGAAGGCAACACCCTGTGGCCTACCACTCAGAAACGCTGGATGAGACACAATGGGGCTGGGAGATCTATGACAGAGAACTCTACGCGATTGTCGCAGGTCTGGAAAACTGGCGCCACCTACTCCTGGGTGCAGAACATGAAATCCTGGTCTTCACGGACCACGCAAATCTGCAATACTACAGACACCCGCACAAGATAAACCGACGAGTGGCCAGATATATTCCACGGATGGCGGAGTACGACTATAAACTCATCCACAAACCAGGAGCCCTCAACAAAGCAGACCACCTCTCACGATGACCAGACTACAACCAGGGAAAGGACGATAACGAGGACATCACAGTACTCCCAAACGAAGTCTTTGTCTATGCCGTATCCCTTTCCTCGCTTGAAGACCGAGTCTTCCAAGCACAGGAACACAACGAAGACACCCTAAAAGCCTGGCAGAAACTACACCCCCACATCCACGAACACGAAGGCCGCTGGTACTGGGACAACCTACCCGTTGTCGTGGAAGACAACGTCCTAAGACAGGAGGTGCTCACTAGATACCACGACCACCCATTGGCAGGCCATCCCGGAATTTTTAAAACCATCCAACTCATCATACGTGACTATTGGTGGCCGGACGTCAAAAACTTCACAAAGAACTATGTACAAGGATGCATGGTATGCCAGGCCACAAAAAGTCGCACCACCAAACTGAAAGTACCCATCTACCCTATCACCACCAGAACTGAAAGCAACCCCTTCGAAACAATAGCCATGGATCTAATCGTAGACCTGCCACCCTCAAACGGATTTGACTCCATCCTGACTATCACTGATCACGACTGCACGAAGATGGCAATCTTCTTACCCTGTACAAAGAAAGTTGATGCCCTGGGAATAGCCAAAATGTTCGTTACGAACGTCTTCCCCCACTACGGAGCCCCACGAAGAATCATTTCAGACCGAGACCCTAGATTCGTGGGAAAGTTCGCCACCAGCCTGTGCGACATACTAGGGATAGAACAAAACATCAGCACGGCTTATCACCCCCAAACGGACGGGCAATCTGAACGCACCAATCAGTCACTGGAACAGTATCTCAGAATCTATATGAACTACGACCAAGACGACTGGGCAGACTGGCTCCCCACAGCACAATACGTGCACAACTCCTGGCCCAATATAACAACGGGCAAAACCCCCTACGAACTCCTCATGGGACATACGCCCTCACTCCCAAACCAACCCGTCACCACAACCGTCCCCCTATTGGAAGATAGGCAAGCTACCCTGAAACGCGTAAGAGAGCAGGCGCAAAGATCCATCAGAGCGGCCCAGAACACTGTGAAGAGACTTGGTGAAAGGAAGAAGGGCCAACGTCACTACCACCCCTTCAAAGATGGCGAGAAAGTCTGGCTGGAAGGAAAGAACATTAAAACAACGCACCCCACAGCCAAATTAGCCAACAAGCGCTACGGACCCTTCCTCATTTCCCAAGTCATGTCACCTGTCGTCTTCAAGCTCCAACTCCCCAAAACGTGGAAGATACATAACGTCTTCCATGCATCCCTTCTAACGCCATATAAGGAAACGGAGGAACACGGGGCAAACCTTGAGGAGCCACCACCTGACATTATCGATGAACAAGAAGAATACGAAGTCGAACAGGTGTTGGACGCGAGGATATGCCATAAGAAACTTCAATATCGGATCAGATGGAAAGGTTACAGCGAAGCGGAAGACACCTGGGAACCCTGTGACAATGTACACGCCCCCGACCTCATCAAAGAATTCACCCGAAAACACCCGACGAAAGCGCTCAAACTGGGCATAAATACGAATGATGCCCAACTCCAAGTCGTCAGCACTTGCTCTATCTCTATCACTCCCATTCCTCCCCATACCTCAAAAGAAATGTCCAACTCCTCTGCTGTATCCTACCACACGCCAGCCACCGTGGATCCCATCCACAAAGAAATCCTCCACATTGCCGGCGAATCCCCTGACGCCACGGAAGTCATCATGGGCACCTTGCCCCCGCTCACACCGTCGCCACCGCGATCCCCCAGCTACCACGTCCAATCCCCACCTCCAGAAGTCACGATCAAAGAAGAAGAGCCCGAAATCCCGTGTCTCTCATTGCCACCCCCAGCCAGGGAACTCGCAAACTGTTAAGGTTCCAAGTGGGACCTTTGTACGAAGTGTACGACCATTCGTGAAGTCAAGAGCGAGACTTGCAAGACGTGCAAGTCAAGATCAAAGGTTCGATGGAGATGAGACTTAGTAAACGACTAAGTCAAGAGCGTTTCAGAGGTCAAGGGCTTTGGGCTTAGGGACAAGACCAAAGTGTCAAGAAGTCGAAGAGCGTGATGTCAAGAGGGTTCTCTCAGGTCTGATGCTTCTAGGCAAGCAAGGTTCTAATAGATAGAAGACTTGGATTGCGAAACAAAACTGAGACTTAAGGTCTCTAGGGCAGAAAGTACAGGGTTTATATATAGGAGGACGCGGCTATGTACACAGCCATAGGGGCTGTGACCTTTGTACAGCTTTCAGGGTTTGAAACATGTTTCAGGAATCAGCAAGTCATCCTGTGCATGTGGCTGTTACTTGCGGCTGTACAGTGCTGTGTGAGGCTGTATCGTGAGAGAAATAAGTAAGCGATCTGAAACAAAGCGATCGGCAGTCCATTCGCATAAGCAAGGGAGTCAGCAGAAGTGAGTCGGTAGTCCGAAAAGTGTATAGTATGAGTCAGCAAACACGTGTCAGTCCATAACACAAACACCCCCAAAGGGTTCAAACGCTACAACCCTTGCGACCCAAACAGCTACACATTCACCCTCCAAGACGAGAGCAGAAACTGGGTCCATGCGGAGTTCGTCAAGTACCACCTTGACCGCAATGACCCTGTCATCGAAGGACTAACTGCGTACGGCGATGGACCCTATGGCGCCCCTCTCACAGCACGCGCCCCAGTCTGGGGGAAGTCGTCCAGCATCGACGACGAAAAACTTATCAGCATACACAACTTATTCAAGAGGACGGTCGACAGCGCCCTGAAGGACCTCGGAGACCCCGGGCTGACGGCCAAGGTAGAAAGGTACAGGGCGCTACAGCGAAAGCTGATTCACATTCAGGAGCAAGAGCGGGAACTGGACCATGAATGTTATGGTTATGCGGGCCGCCTGGCCCATTTCTTACTGTTTTCCGTCTGATTTTCAACTTGTGTTGTGACCTAGGATCCCTTTCCTTGGCCAGCCCCTTCTGTTCCACTTCTAGGGGCTGTGCGTCGCCGTTTTGGACGTGTATTTGACTCAGGGATCATGACTCAAATCTTGAGTCAGCGTTCTTGACTCAGATCTTGAGTCAGACGCACTGAGTCAGTTCTTGAGTCATCAGAACTGACTCAGGTCCTTAGTCAATAGTCTTGACTTCACTACTGTACTGTGACCTTTGTAGGATAGTTGGCTGGCCCTCTGTACGCATAAATAGGGCCCTGTAGATGAGCTAAAGCCCCAGCTTCAGCTTCATCTAGAATCGCAGTTCATTGTCTCCTGCTCACACTCGCATCGCATCTTCTCCTCTCTTCTTGTAAATCCCCTCTTCGTACCTTGATCCAGGTACTTCGCGCCATGATCAGACATCTGTGAACTTGTTCCATTTCCTTGAAACAAGTCCCCAGACGCCTGAACCCTAATACAAACGTGCTGTGAGAAGTAGTCCCCACTTCTCACCCCGCGTCCACCCTCGAACCTTAGTTCAACCTCTCACGAGTGTCCTTGGAAGGCGAGCGTCTCTTGCATTCCAATTACACTCGCGCCCGTGTTGCGGTTGAACCCACACATCGTCATTTACCCATCTGCCACCGTCTATCCTCTTTGGGAACGGTAACTCCGACCATCGCGTGCGCCGGCCCACTAGTCCGTCTCGCGCGATACAGACACCCAGAGTTTGCACAGTCAAGTCTACTCCTCTAGGACCTTGTCTGCGTGTGCTAGAAATCGACTATTTGGTGTTGCTAGTCTTGTCCAACTTGCCACAGCAAATAGCCAACCAGAACAACGCTCACTTCGAGCCACGGTCCCTGCGAACCGTGACACCTGGCCAGGTGGGTAACCCATTAGGGTAAGTGGAGTGGGCCGACTTTTCGCCAAAGCAGGGGATCGAACCTGCAGCCCCCAGATGCCACCTGGAAGCCTCACCCGTCACCCCAGAAGGTAGGTGTCTCCACTGGGGGTTGGACAGCTACGCCATCCATCCCCCTCGAAAGCGTCGCTTTCCCAAAGTGATTTCGAAAGTGATTTTGACTTGAGTGATGTACTTACGTATTAATTTGTAATGCGAAATCACTTTGAAAAAATGGCGAAATCACTTTGTGCTTTCGAGTGCGGCACATTCGGCAACCCCAGCGGGCTTTGAAAAATCAGCCTTTGGCTTTTTGTCATGCGCATCCGTAACCCTTCGTTCCTGAAGCCAAAAGGCCCAACACTCATACACTTTGAGGACATAGTTGAGTGATCATGAAGCTTGTTATCATATACCATTACATAGTACTGCAATCTCTATTTGTTTTTCTATTCTTCAAACTTCCAAAATGTGTCTACTCTAGAACTGGCATAATCACTCTTGTTCACGGGTTCCAAGTGACTGAACGCGTTGTCACCCAACAAACCCGCCGTCTGAACCTGCGGTGTTGCGCTCAGTTGTCAAGCTCCTCAAGCAACCATCACCGTGCCCAGAGCCTTCACGAGTTTCTTAGCAGGCCGCTGCACTTCCCCACGCTCATCCAAATTCAAAGAGCGCTTGAAGTTGCGCACTGCGAAAGCGGTTTCGTTTTGCGATCAAAGTTGGGAAAGCACTTTCAACGGTTTCGAATTTCTATTTTTACATAAATCTCTGAATCGAAATCACTTTCGAAATCACTTTGCGAAAGCGACACTTTCGTCAACTTTGAAAACCCCTAATGCCCACTTCTTCTGTGTTCCCTATTACAGGCGCTTTTGGATGCCAATGTTGCCTTTCTGCACTCATTACACCGCATCAGTAAATTAAGTACAAAAAAGGGTTCCACATTATTTGTGCTATAGAATGCCTGTAAAATCACCGCCTTTTCTGCTTTTTGAAAATCCAGCAGAAAACAACTTTTGGGGTAATTCTAGGTTACTAAACTTACTTTTGCGTCCATAATTGCCACTTTTTGCCACTTTTTGTCCTCTTTTGGCTTGCAGGTTTCCTGATGCGTCAGCCCTCGACGTCGATCTCCCAGTCGTGTAGTGACCCTCATGCGAAGACGATTCAGAACCGGACAAGTGCGGCGCCCGACTCGGAGTAGCAACTCGCGGCAGTTGCCAGTGCTCACTAGCGCTCACACCCAGTTACTGTATCTGCTCGAACCTGTCGAGATTCAGACTGTCACACCGACGACGTGTTTTGGTTCGCCGAGCGCATCTCAGACATCTGGATGGTACGACACTATCCGACTTGAAGGGTAACCCTCGAGCTCATCCTAGTCTCAACTCTTTCCTTTATTGTGCTACGTTTTCGCCGAGGGTCCATTCTGGATGCTCCTCAAGCCTCCCTTAATCTACTGGTCACCCGTCCAAAGACCGTGGTCGCGCTTTGGACGTACTGCTTCGGATTTGATCCTAGGGCGTACGCTCTTTTGCAGGACACTGTTTTTGGAGACAGGCGTCTCAAACCTCACCAATCCCTCTCTTGTGTATGCGCGAGCTTGAAGAGATGGACGACGTTGTCCAGGACGACGGGGACATGGATCGTCAGCTCTCAGGTCATCATCAAACATGGTGTGTTACTCTCTCACACATCCGCCTAACGTCCCACTCCACTCACACCCCTTCTCAGGCCCCGAGACTCTCAGTGCCATGCACCCACACTGGCACTCTGCGTCCTCGGAGGTACAGCACAGACGACTGATCACCCATCTTTGACTCATCGCGGATGCTCGATATTCAATCTACGGCCGAATCAGCAACCGCTGACGATGCTGGACTTGCGATACAACAGGAAGGCCTTGCTCACCCTCGATGTTCAGGAATGCGCTTGCGACCCCACTCTCACAAAACCCATTCCAGTATTTTTTTCTGAGGATGCATCAGTTCAGGGCAAGTCCCCACCAAAGTTTTGTGCCCCAGTTGCCAATGTCCCCCAGCGGGTCACGTCCTTTCTCTCTTCTTGAGTCGCCACTGAATCCAATTCAGACTAAGCATGTACATCACCATCATGGCCAGGCCCTCGGAGTTTGCAAACCCGAACACTGTGCCAATGACGACCGCTCCTGAGTCCCCCAACCGAGTGGCTGCAATTCTCGGGGGTCTCAGGAGAGGCCGTTGTTGGCACGGTGTTCGGGTTTGCGGACTCCGAGGGCCAGGCCATGGTGAGTCGTCCACGAAGAATCCCGGGTGGGAGAACATCTTCGATGGTCGGCTTCGTGCCAACGATGGCCTTTCCTGAGACCCCGACTGAGTGACTGCAATTCTCAAACCAAGGGTTTGGCACCATGCCTATCACACGTAATGAAACTGTGGGGTGGCAACGTCGAAGTGACTGTTCCTCCTGCGTCTTCTGATAAATCCTCTCGTCGCGCCCGCTCTCGGGGCTCCTCTGTCGACTCGCCGTCCACACCTGCCGCCTCCGCCCAGTGTGCCTATGCCTGCGTCTCTCATCCCGAAGATGATGCTGATAACCAAAAAGTCAAGCTAGACGAAGCTTTCATTGACGTTTAAGCCGACTCTATACTGACCTAATTCCAAAGCGTTCGCCACGATTCATGCTCTGCTAGCTCGAGCCTATCCCATTGGCTGTCGCCCCACCCCCACATGGGCTCATCATCGAGCAGCGCTTCGTGCATATCTCACCAGAGGAGGCCGAGGTAACTGCGCTAACGTCTCGTCCTCGTGCTTCGTCTTCCCTCCCCGAATCGTCACGTCTCAGCGCCGCATTCTCCCTTGCATTTGCCTCAAAGAGAAGCTTCGGGTTCGGGCCTACCTCCAAATTTTCTCTCCCTTTCTCGCTGATTTTCAAGGACAACTTCCCCGAAGTAGAGCCCGTTCTTTACACCCTAGCTGAAGAGGTACTCCTTTTCCTCCACGAGGATGGCGCTTGATGCGCTCTCTCAATGTATGGTGGGTTGGTGCCTGATCACCCTCTCAGCTTGATCCATCGGCAGAGGTATCGACAATGAACGGGTCACAGAACTACCGTATGGAACGAACACTAGGAAGGTCCTGTTAGGGACCTACGCGAACCGATCTCCTCCCACCCAGTGTCGGCGGAGTACGATTCGTGAACGGGTCCAGGAACAAAGGAAGATTATATCCTTTGTACGCCTCCTGAGTTTATTAACGCTTCATTAACGTTCCCTATGGCGGAAAAAACTGTCTCCGCCGAGGCTGAAAAAGGTCCGGTCGTGATGGTCTCCTACTTTCAAAGTTCCATCAGTTTTACCAACTTAATTATTGTTGTGTTCTGGAGACCTATTTTAGTTGCAGCCACTTGAGTTTTGACACAAACCAGACTTCCATGTACCCGTGACTCCGAGCTCCAACGCTGTTTGGAGAGAAATAATATTCGTTTGTTATTTATCAAGCTATCAGCCCAAATACACCAATGAGTCACGGTGCACTACCGAAATTCCTTGCTGACGTATCACATCCAACTATCCGACTCATAAACACTTTTGTCATGGATATGTCTGTCTCTCCGAGTTCGCAGTGAGAATGTCACTCACTCATATCCGAGTCACTCGCTGTTCAACTATCACGTCGGCGAAAAAGTTTGGGTGCCGAATCCACGACCACAAACCACGGGTGCAGAATCCGCGCGCGGCGTCATCTTTGGTCCATGCGAGACGCGCGCCGGGTCACTGCGCGCAGGGATCGTACGTCCCTTGCTTCTATGCGTGGAAAGCGAATTGCTGATTGTCCGCCGTGAACTCCCAGGCGAGCAGTGCGAGTGCTGTGAAGGCCAAGATGCCGTCTGTGAGCGTCAAGGGAGTCGGGTGGGTCGCGGCGATCAGCATTGGGGATGCGATGAGGAGTAAGAGGACATTTTGGATGATAGCTGCTCGAAGAAAAGAGAGGGGGGGGGCATGAACCGGAAGAGGAGTAGGGTGAGTGTATCCGAGTTCAGCGGAATTGGCATCAAAAGTAGTGGTGGTGACGTACAGATGAAGATAAGGTTGAGGATTTGGAATAGCCATGGTGGTATCTTGGTGCGAAGGACGACCCAACGGTAGTCCTCGTCGTCACCGGTGAAAACGTGTGTCAGCACAACACGGAAGGGGGGTTGTCTGAGGAGTGGCAGAATGATGCATAGTAAACGTACAGTCGGAAGAGGCCACGTCTCCAGGTATTATAAGATAGCCTGAACATCCACAGAACCTTTTTACATTTTTTTTGGTCAGGTAATGTCATTTAGAACGGAAGTACGCGCACTGTAAGGCCTAACATGAGCAGCGCGCGGTTGCTAAAATCGCGCGCGAGGTGTGCAGCCTGCTGAGGGACCGATGGTACAAGGTACCTCCAACTTTCCTCACTCTCGGGAGGCCAGAGGGGAAGGAGGGCCCAATAGGCCGTGTAGATTGTGGGCAAAAATGTCCAGACTCGGTCAACTTGGGAGACATTGCCTGTGGTGATGGAGGCCACATAAGGTCGTTGTAGCACATAGCTTGATAGGGTAGTCAAGTAGAAATATCAGGGAAGGAGGTGACGTGATAGTAGTAATCATGGTGGTTGCTAGTCAAGGAGCCTTACTTCCTAGCATGATGATATAGCGGGCGCCACAGTGACGTATTCTCACATCTCTGTCAATCTTAAATGCCCGCCAATTAACTACAAGTCCGTTTGCCACTTTGCGGCTAAGTTTGGGCTGCTCACCAAGTCATAAGAGGGTGAGAATATCGCGTCGGCCGAGAGTACAGTCGTGGACAACCAAAACCCACAAATCGGTTATCTGGGTGGGAAGTGAATGGATCGATGAGTTTTTTTCAGAATTGAGCTGCAAATTTCAAAAGACGTCGAAAAAAGCATCTCCGAAGTTTTTCCCACGAGTAATTAGAAAGTGCCAAATTTTTGGGCTCAAAAATCGCAATATATGACTATATATGTGTACCAGAAATTGATTTCCTATCCCAAATTCAATGACAATCAATTAATAACTGCATCCAGGTGCATCATTGCAGTAGATGACATAAATTAATGATGAAAAATTGGACTCACCATCTCGATAGGATTGAGTTCACAGTGAAACTTGGGCAGAAAAATACATTCTTGGCCAGCCTCTCAAATTACAGTTTTGAGCATGGAAATTTCACATTGGCATGAAGGCAACCCACATTGAAGCCGCACTCTTCGAGAGTTTGCTGGAGCCCCTTTTGCTCTCCAGATTCTGTTATCATCTTTGGCTGATTATGGAGACCAGAAGTGTCACATTTGGGTTTCTTTTTTGGAGGCATTTGGGTATGTGGGTATTCCGAGTCCAAATTAAAGATTTTATTATGAGCCTGCCACTCGATAAAATTTATTGAAATGTGGTGAACACGCTCCGTCTATCAAAAGGAAGCGATTGCGCATTTTTTCGGATTTTTCCTATGCATTTTTAGGGATTTTGCCAAAATTTCAGGGTATATTTCCTTATATGTTCTTTTTCTCAAGAATGGCTCGATGAATCATATTGAAATTTTGCCACAAGCCTTGCCTAACTAGTGCGCATCAATTCCAGTAATAAAAAAAGAAAATCTATTATGGCTGAAATTATTGGTGGGCTCTGGTTGTCCACGACTGTAGTGCCCACTGGCACGCCCCGCAAGTGTCCTTGCCACTCTGACATTTCCTTGAAAGGAATATCTTATAAATCAATATACCACGCGTAGTTGTTGACCAGGTCACACGCCATATTTCAGGCTCTGATTGGCTAAGCATGCCATTTTTTTTGGAAATATTGTAAACTCTCAACAGATCTAACCCACCATTTAACCCACCAAAAGTTCATCACTAGGGAAAGGCCAACGTTGTCGTCGGCGACCTTGCTTGCTAAGTTGTATGATAGGTGATTTTTGTTGTCAATGTGGTGACAGTCAACGATCGCGTGAATTTTTATGAGACATACAGTAATATATACATTCGAGCACGTTTTTTTTTTCTTTTTCTCACATCTTTTAAGTCACACATTACCATACCATTCAAACTCTGATATTCTTCATTTTATCGTGAACGCTTTGTTTCTTTTCTCTTTTTGGGGAATGATGACATGGCGAGATTGAAGTTCTTTCTTCTTTTTTTGGTGGACGCAGAGGGAGTAGGAGCGACTGTTTGTTTCGGAGTTTCGAGGACTTGTAGCGCTTGGATGTCAGCGTAGAACTGCCATCCGCCCTTGAACGTTGAGCAAGTGAGTGAAAATTTTCCACGTACAGTCGCTCCAGGAAGGTTTGTTTGATCAGAATCTGAAAAATGGCCCGTGTCGCAATCCAAAATCGGTGACATTTCTGGAACCGTGAACTCACGTCGTTTGTTGAGTTGGAAGACCCAGTTAGAAAGGGATATTCGAAATCAGTATCAACCGGTATTGACCGACAGAGGACCTCAGAGGTTACGGGCAATATATTGACACGAGAATTAGTCGACGACCCCGAAATACGAAACCGAGGGTATGGCTGTGTGAACGTCATACAGCCTGAACCGGAGATGTCGTCCACTACTGTCGAACTTCTTAATCAAGACCAACGGCGAGCGTACGACAATATGATGCGTCATCTTTCTGACACGTTAACAGGCAATCAACCAACGCCGTTATGCATGATTTTGTATGGGGAGCAAGATGGGGAGGGAGGTACTGGGAAAACCAAGGTCATACAAACCGTCACAGATGCGTTCAGACAAGCAGGTGTGTAGGTCCTAAGGAGTGAATAGTTTATACCTCGGGTTCTCACAATTCGTCTTTAAGGAGTCAAACATATTCTCGTCAAATCGGCCTACACAGGTGTTGCCGCCGCGTTAATAGGAGGAAAAACAACCCATACTATTGCGGGAATCTCCATTGACATGTCAGCAAAGAGAATGAGTCACACGACGAAATCGAAATTACAATCGTTTTGGAGATCCAAGACATATCTGATTGTAGATGAATTCTTCATGATATCGAAATCGTTTCTATTCAAACTGGCAAACAATATATCGATCAGGAAACAAAGGTCAGAAAGTTGCCCAAAGGAGACTTTCGGAGGTGTCAACGTGATATTATGTGGCGATCTTCACCATTTCCCACCCGTGGCCAAAGACCGTCGAGAATTTCTGTTTACACCGGTTAATTCTATGACGGATTCGGATGGATGCAAAAGTGGACGTGCAATTTTTGAAGAATTCAAGACCGTTGTCATTTTGAAAGAACAAAAACGGGTGACGGATCCTGTCTGGCACCAGATGTTAACAAACCTCCGCAAGGGCGAAATGCAAAGTGACGATATTCAAATGTTGCGTGGACTGATCATTCGTCGTTCGGAGAATGATGAATCTGACACAGAGCCGTGGTCAAATGCGTCTCTCGTGACACCTCGACATGCAGTACGCATTCTGTGGAATCAGTTATCAGCGCGGAAATGGTGCCGCAAAACGCACCAACAATTATTAATCTGTCCGGCACATGACACAACAGGAGACAAGGCTTTAAGTTTGCAAGAACGTGTTTCATTCGCTAGTTGCTACTCACAACGTCAAAAACAAAGATAATGGAAACATGTTAGCGGACGAAGTCGAACTTGCGAGGGGCCTGAAAGTGATCATAACCAATAATGTTGCCACTGATCTTAATATCACGAACGGCGCCCGAGGCGAAATTGTTGATATCGTTTTGCACTCACCGCTTGTATCGTATCTCACAGCTTTTTTGCAAAACACATTGGCTTGCATTCGGAACACATCGAACGGCGAAGATCAAATGAACGCAAAGATCGTTGCCAAAGAAAGAGTGTTCGGGCACGTCGGAAACATCGAACGGCCGAGATCGCGCAAATCTAAAGATAATTTCAAAACGAGGAGCGTTCTGTCGGAACGCATAGATCAGGCAGCTCGGAAAATCCGAACAAGGAAAATTGTCTTATATAACTTTTTGATGGTTCCTGCAAGGCACGGCGATTATAGACCGCCAATAGACCTTGCAAGCAAGGTAATAATTTCAAGCACACCAATTTAAGCAATAATATATATATATTGCCACTAAACTACAACATGAAGCACTATCTAGGACTATGTACAGGAGGATGATCCAATGATTCCACCAGCCTTGGTGGAACAGCCCTGGCAGGGGTGGGGGCTGCAGGGCCACGGGGAGGTGGTGGTGGTGGAGGCATGGGAAGAGGTACGGGAAGAGGCGAGGGGTGCGGGAGGCACGAGAGAACGCGTGGGAGGCGCAGGGGAATGCGCAGGGCGCGGGAGGAGGCGAGGAACACAGGAGGAGGCGCAGGGCGTGGGAAGCGCAGGTGAAGGCGCAGAGCGCGGGAGGCGCGGGAGGAGGCGTGGGAAACGTAGGAGGAGGCGCAAGCGGCACGGGAGGCGTGAGGCGCAAGCGGCGCAGAAGGCGGCAGAGGCAGCAGTGCAGGAGGAGGTGGTCCAGGCAGCGGAGGCGGAGGAGGCGATGAAATAATAGTCAGACGCGTTGGGGCGGGGCAGGCAGCGTGACAACGTACCGGGGAGAGGTGCAGAAGGCACCGGCGCAGGCAGCATCCTCGCAGTGCCAGTGGATCCAAGAGGAGGCGAAAGCGGTGGAGGAGGCGCAGGCATAGGAGGTATATGACGATGCGACAGAGGCAGAGGCAGAGGCAGAGGCAGAGAAGGAGAGGAGGCGAAGGAGGCAGCAGTGGGACCCATTGCGCGGGGCAGTTTGACAACGAACACAGGAGGCGACGCAGTCGCGGTGGCAAGAAGGCGGCCGGGACGTGGAGGCATGTGGCAGCGCCAGACGGGGAGCGGTGGTGGTGGTGGCGACAGCAGAGGCCACAAAACGGAGATGCCGACGAAGGGGGACAGAGGGAGGGAACAGAAGGACGCAGCAAGAAACAACATGGTGCCAACAAGAATAAACAACGGGGCATAAGATTTGTAAGATACAGTACGCCCCGCCGTAGCACGCTCAAAGTTGTCGACAACTTGCTAAGAACACGTGCTATCCACGTGAGCAAGTGCTTGTTCACAGACCACAGCAGCTTGTTGGACGACATCTGCAATGACGTGTACTCATGCGTTTCACATGTTCATAACGTCGATATCCTGTAGCTGTTTAAGATGAGAACAGCCAGAGAGGTTGACTTCAGAGCGCTGTGAGTGCGTGGGCAAAGGGTGTGCAAATAAACGCCACTGGCAGGCGCCACGTTCCCACTCTCTCGCTCGTCCCATCATCATCTTCAAAACCAAGTCGAAATATGTCGCCCATTTGGAGGAAACAGGTTCGGAGCTCCCGTAATCCCAACTCCAGCAATCATCACCCTATCTGTGTGTACTACTCTCATGTGTCCTTTCCAATCGCTCACGAGTGCATTGTCCAGCTGCTAATCCCACTAATCCTGCCACATCGGAGTCGATCGCTGGAGGCACTGACCTTGCGATTAGCGCGATAGAGACAACTCTTTTGGCCTTGAAGGAGCTCAGTTCATTAGCTAATTCGATACCCTATATCTCTCCAGCTGCGGGCCTCATTCTCCAGGCGCTCAAAATGCGGGATGTGAGCACCTTCTCTGACTTTAAGCGCCTTCTGTGTTGATGATAGTATATAAGGAGGTCAATCAGTGCAAGGAAGAGTGGAAATTGGTGATGGAGAAACTGGCCAAAGTTGGGAGTGTCGTCGTCAACGTCGGTAATATGTGTCGAAGCCATGGTTTGAAGGTAGAAAAACTGCCATCGGACCTGCTCGCTATCTTTGAGTCCTTTCAGAGGTGCCCTTTCCAATTACCGAATATGTCGTGGTCTAATTCCAATTAAGCGACTTGCACGGGATCGATGCCGCGCTGAAAGAATGTGCTGAAGTGAAGGGAATCAAGATGCTCCTTCTTCGTAACGGTTTAGTGAAGAAGGTCAGGCAATATGATGCAAAATTGTCGGTCATTCTTCAAGTACACCAGGTCTGTCGGAAGTACCATGATCCCTTTCGCTCGCTCAAAACGTATCTGCAGGCCAACCTGAACTTTTTCGTTCTCTTGTCACAACTCACTCAAGAACAAGAAGGTGGGTGGCTCTGATAGTCACAAGATACTCGGAATCGTCGATCTGATAAGGAGCACACAGCAATCATCAGAGGATTGCCTTACGCCGGAGGCTGGCCATTCGGCGATGAGAAGCGCTGTCTCGAAGGCACACGCCACGATTTTCTCGACTACATCTTCAAGTGGGTCAAGAATCCCGAATCTGAACGTACCCTCATCATCCTCGGCCAGGCAGGCACCGGAAAGTCTTCGATTGCACATGAAGTTGCACGTAGTCTCAAGAAGACCTGTCTCGGCTCTTACTTTGCTTTTCGGCGGGGGGAAGGTTCCAAGGGCAAGGCATACCAGCTCTTCACGACACTTGCATGCGATCTCTCCGACCACAATCCTGCATTCAAGTTCGCACTTGGGAAGGCCATTAAGGAAAATTCATCTCTTCGTAACACTCGAGACTATGCTACACTTTTTGAATGCCTCCTCCTTGAACCGCTCAAGAACCTGGAATTTGACGATCCAATCCTTATCGTCATCGATGCGTTGGACGAGAGTGGAGATCCGATCGACAAACGAGGATTGCCCACGCTTCTTTCTCAACGCCTCTCTGAATTGCCGTCAAACTTCCGTATTCTCATAACCTCGAGGCCCGAGAATGGCATCGAGCCTGCATTCGCCAATGGATTGTCTGTCCACACCCTCTCCATGAATGATGCCAAACTAGCCAAGACGGAGCAAGATATTGGCATGTATCTTCGAAGCGAGCTACCTCCGGCCGTCTTCGAAGCCCATGGTGTCCAACTGACAAAAGCGGCAGAAGGCGTTTTTCAATGGGCAGCCGTTGCATGCGGGTTCATGAATAGCTCTGCCAGCCTTGGCCTTAGCAGGATACAGCGCGTAGAGCGCCTATTGGGCCACGCTCGAGGTCAAACCGGACAAGGACTGTTGGACAACATATACGAAGAAGTTCTCAAGGAGTACTTCAAATCGCCGGAAGCACGGGGTATATTTCGGTCCGTGATGGGACAGCTTCTTGCTGCGGTCCAGCCCTTCTCCATCAATTCCCTGATCACTTTGCGACGCTATGCGTCCAAAGATGACCCCGACGATTCCGATCTTGTTCTTGAAGTTCTCTCTTATCTCGGCTCGCTACTGAGCAACGTCACTTCATCCGATCGTTCGCGGCCGATCGTTCCTCTCCATACCTCATTCTACGACTTTCTGACGAATAAGGAGGACAATGCGTTTCATGTCGACCTTGACGAATCCCACCATCAGTTGGCACATTCTTGCCTTGGCCTAATGCTCGATAAACTCAAATTCAACATTTGCGAACTGGGGTCGTCATATCTTGCCAACACCGACGTTCCAGACCTTGAATATCGAATTTCCAAACACATTCCACCTGCTCTATCGTACGCCTGCATTTTCTGGGGCAAGCATTTAGAACGTTTCTCTTTTGTGCACGATCTGTTCACGAAACTTCGATTCCTGTTCGAGGAGAAATTTCTTTTTTGGCTGGAAGTTCTTAGCGTGAAGAACTGTGTGGGTATTGCTTTACCAGCATTGTCATCTCTGGTGTTATGGTTGCAGCGGGAGGTAGGTGTATCCCATAATTCGATCTGACGTGTAGTGACTTTGGGGTAAAATTAAAATAGGGTCCACAAACGGGGATGAAGAATCTGTTGGAATTGGTAAATGACGCATCCAGGTTTGTGCGGTACTTCGGAATGCCAGTGGCAAGGAGTGCTCCGCATATCTATGTTTCTGCGCTCCCTTTAGCGCCAAGCTCTTCCCGCGTCTTCAAACAATACTGTCACCGATTTGGTCAGACATTGACCCTTGAACGCGGGCAGTTGTCTCATTGGCCAGCACTGGACATGACGATTAACGGACACGACGACCATGTCAACTCTGTTGCCTTCTCGCCAGACGGACAGCGTATCGCATCGGCCTCGTCCGATCGTACGATTCGCGTGTGGGATGCGGCAACAGGACAGGTTGTAGCAGGCCCGTTTACTGGACACACCAAATCGGTCAATTCTGTTGCATTCTCGCCAGACGGACAGCGTATCGCATCGGCCTCGTACGATGGCACGATTCGCGTGTGGGATGCAGCAACAGGACAGGTCGTAGCAGGCCCGTTTACTGGACACACCGAATTGATCAATTCTGCTACATTCTCGCCGGACGGACAGCGTATCGCATCGGCCTCGGGCGATCACACGATTCGCGTGTGGGACGCGGCAACAGGACATGTCGTAGCAGGCCCGTTTACTGGACACACCTATTCGGTCAATTCTGTTGCATTCTCGCCGGACGGACAGCGTATCGCATTGGCCTCGTACGATCACACGATTCGGGTGTGGGATGCGGCAACAGGACAGGTCGTAGCAGGCCCGTTTACTGGACACACCGAATTGGTCAATTCTGTTGCATTCTCGCCGGACGGACAGCGTATCGCATCGGCCTCGTTCGATCGCACGATTCGCGTGTGGGATGCGGCAACAGGACAGGTCGTAGCAGGCCCGTTTACTGGACACACCGATTTTGTCTATTCTGTTGCATTCTCGCCGGACGGACAGCGTATCGCATCGGCCTCGTTGGATCGCACGATTCGTGTGTGGGATGCGGCAACAGGACAGGTCGTAGCAGGCCCGTTTACTGGACACACCAATTGGGTCTATTCTGCTACATTCTCGCCAGACGGACAGCGTATCGCATCGGCCTCGAAGGATCGCACGATTCGCGTGTGGGATGCGGCAACAGGACAGGTCGTAGCAGGCCCGTTTACTGGACACACCGAATTGGTCAATTCTGCTACATTCTCGCCGGACGGACAGCGTATCGCATCGGCCTCGTTCGATCGCACGATTCGCGTGTGGGATGCGGCAACAGGACAGGTCGTAGCAGGCCCGTTTACTGGACACACCTCTTCGGTCAATTCTGCTACATTCTCGCCGGACGGACAGCGTATCGCATCGGCCTCGGGAGATCACACGATTCGCGTGTGGGACGCGGCAACAGGACAGGTCGTAGCAGGCCCGTTTACTGGACACACCGAACCAGTCAGTTCTGTTGCATTCTCGCCGGACGGACAGCGTATCGCATCGGCCTCGAAGGATCGCATGATTCGCGTGTGGGATGCGGCAACAGGACAGGTCGTAGCAGGCCCATTTACTGGACACACCCATTTTGTCTATTCTGTTGCATTCTCGCCGGACGGACAGCGTATCGCATCGGCCTCGTCCGATGGCACGATTCGCGTGTGGGATGCGGCAACAGGACAGGTCGTAGCAGGCCCGTTTACTGGACGCACCTCTTCGGTCTATTCTGTTGCATTCTCGCCGGACGGACAGCGTATCGCATCGGCCTCGTACGATGGTACGATTCGCGTGTGGGATGCGGCAACAGGACAGGTCGTAGCAGGCCCGTTTACTGGACACACCTATTCGGTCAATTCTGTTGCATTCTCGCCGGACGGACAGCGTATCGCATCGGCCTCGTCCGATGGCACGATTCGCGTGTGGGATGCAGCAACAGGACAGGTCGTAGCAGGCCCGTTTACTGGACACACCTCTTCGGTCTATTCTGTTGCATTCTCGCCGGACGGACAGCGTATCGCATCGGCCTCGTACGACCACACGATTCGTGTGTGGGATGCGGCAACAGGACAGGTCGTAGCAGGCTCAGGCTCGTTTAGTGGATACTCCAAATCAGTCAGATCTGCCGCATTGTCACAGGATGGCTCCCATTTTACGGACCAATCCCTCATCAATGATGACGGTTGGATATATGGCGCGGGGGAAAAGAAAGAACTTTTTTTGTGGATTCCTGTCCTTCACAGGCAGTGTCTTCATAGACCTAGCACTGTCTGGATTGTAGGCGAACATGAAACCCGGCTTGATCTCTCGAACTGCGTACACGGATCAAATTGGGCTACATGTATATCATCATGATGTTTGCAGATAGATGCATTTGTTTACTCCTTTTTTCCTTTAAGAACTCTGTACTCGTTTGGCCAATGGTTTAAACTGGACTCATTGGTGTACAAGGGTGCTTACAATCTGCCTTCAATCATTTGACTGTGATCCCATTTTTAACGGCCTGGCATGAAATGGGTGGCCGTTATCAGTAAAAGTGAAATCATCCAGTTCTCCCTCCCTCCATCATGTTGCATCCAACACAATGTAATAAAACGTGTGTTAACCTGGCTTGGGTTAACTCTAATTCCCAGGATCGCTGACTCGGACTTGTCACTCAAGATGTCGAGCGGTCGTATAAGTTACGCTGCGTGATTATTTGTATTCCATTTGTTCCGTAAGTCCTACGAGTGTATGCGTTCGATATAATGACGGCATGAATCGAAGAATGACGAGGAATTAGGAGTGCGAGATAAATCAGATGATGGAAGGGAAAACGAAAGGGGCAAAAAAGTGCTGCCCTTACTGCTGTTTACTATTCGAAGTGTTTAAGTACTAGTCCCTAGAAACTACCCATATAGCTAGTAGTCGCAATATTAAGTCAATAAGAACGTAAAACGTGTAGGAAACGACGAAACGCGTAAGGGCAAAATGAGGGGACGAATCAGCTCAGCTGCTGCCCCGATTCGGAAACGGGCGCGCTCGATCTACAAGTCAGGCTGGGACCTCATGAAATTCGAGGGACCAACTCGAAATTAAGTAGTACTATCTAAGAATGGTGTAAGTGAGAAGTACGAAGTAGTATTGGGCGTCCACTGCGTCCACCCTCGACGGGGAGCATTCGCGATTCCAGTCCACAGTCCGAGTTGCCCTCAAGTTGTCGATGATTACGATGGCTTTCCCTTCCTCGGGCTCCTCCTCCGAGTCCCTTCCCTCGGCATCCAGCATTTCCTCCCAAAGCGCCATCACATTCCAACAGAAATTTGCAATTCCAGGATCAACGCAGCACCATCAACGATGCCCGCTTCCTCTGTGATCTAGTTGGTTTACCTATTGCAGGCGCTTTCGGATGCCAGTGTTGCCTTTCTGCACATTACACCGCATCAGTAAATTGTGCAACAAAAGGTTTCACTTTATTTGTGCTATGTGTAAAATCACTGCCTTTTCTTACTTTTTGAAAATACAGCAGAAAACAACTTTTGGGCTAGGTTACCGTGACTAAACTTACTTTTGTGTGCATTTTCCACCCTTTGGCTTGCTCGAGCTTGCAGGTTTCCTAACACGTCAGCGCGTCAGCCCTCGACGTCGACCTCCCAGTCGTATCACTAGTGACTCATGCGAAGACGATTCAGAACTGGACAAGTGCGGCGCCCGACTCGGAGTAGCAACTCGCGGCAGTTGCCAGTGCTCACTAGCGCTCACTCCCAGCTACTGTATCCGCTCGAACCTGTCGAGATTCAGACTGTCACACCGACGACGTGTTTTGGCTCGCCGAGCGCATCTCAGACATCTGGATGGTACGACACTATCCGACTTGAAGGGTAACCGGTAACCCTCGAGCTCATCCTAGTCTCAACTCTTTCCTTTATTGTGCTACGTTTTCTCCTTATTTTTCTTTATATTAATTAGTAATTTCCGAGGGTCCCTTCTGGATGTTCCTCAAGCCTCCCTTAATCTACTGGTCACCCGTCCAAAGACCGTGGTCGTACTGTCTCGGATTTGATCCTAGGGCGTACGCTCTTTTGCAGGACACTGTTTTTGGAGACAGGCGTCTCAAACCTCACCAATCCCTCTCTTGTGTATGCGCGAACTTGAAGAGATGGACGACGTTGTCCAGGACGACGGGGTCATGGATCGTCAGCTCTCAAGTCATCATCAACATCATCAAACATGGTGTGTTACTCTCACACATCCACCTAACGTCCCACTCCACTCACACCCCTTCTTAGGCCCCGAGACTCTCAGTGTCATTCGGTCGCAAGTGCATTCCTGAATATCGAGGGTGAGCGAGGCCTTCCTGTTGTATCGCAAGTACAGCATCGTCAGCGGTTGCTGATCCGGCCGTAGATTGAATATAGAGCATCCGCGATGAGTCGAAGATGGGTGATCAATCGTCTGTGCTGCACCTCCGAGGACGCAGAGTGCCAGTGTGGGTCCACTCTCACAAAACCCATTTCAATCTTTTCTAGTATTTTTTTCTGAGGATGCGTCAGTTCAGGACAAGTCCCCACCAAGTTTTGTGCCCCAGTTGCCAATTTCCCCCTGCGGGTCACGTCCTTTCTCTCTTCTTGAGTCGCCACTGGATCCAATTCAGACTAAGCATGTGCATCACCATCATGGCCAGGTCCTCCGAGTTTGCAAACCCGAACACTGTGCCAATGACGGTCGCTCCTGAGTCCCCAAACCGAGTGGCTGCAATTCTCGGGGGTCTCAGGAGAGGCCGTTGTTGGCACGGTGTTCGGGCTTGCGGACTCCGAGGGCCAGGCCATGATGAGTCGTCCACGAAGAATCCCGAGTGAGAACATCTTCGATGGTCGGCTTCATGTCCTCACCGCAAACCTGAATGCTGTGCCAACTATGGCCTTTCCTGAGACCCTGACTGAATTCTCAAACCAAGGGTTTGGCACCATGCCTATCACACGTAGTGAAACTGTGGGGTGGCGACGTCGAAGCGACTCCTCCTGCGTCTTTTGGTAAATCCTCTCGTCGCGCCCGCTCTCGGGGCTCCTCTGTCGACTCGCCGTCCACACCTGCCGCCTCCGCCCAGTGTGCCTATGCCTGCGTCTCTCATCCGATGCTGATAACCAAAAGTCAAGCTAGACGAAGCCTTCATTGACGTTTAGGCCGATTCTATACTGACCCGATTCCAAAGCGTTCGCCACGATTCATGCTGTGCTAGCTCGAGCCTATCCCCTTGGCTGTCGCCCCACCCCCACATGGACTCATCATCGAGCAACGCTTTGTGGATACCTCACCCGAGGAGGCCGAGGTAACAGCGCTAACGGCTCGTCCTCGTGCCTCGTCTTCCCTCCCCGAATCGTCATGTCACAGCGCCGCCTTCTCCCTTGCATTTGCCTCAAAGAGAAGCTTCGGGTTCGGGCCTACCTCCAAATTTTATCTCCCTTTCTCGCTGATTTTCGAGGACAACTTTCCCGAAGTAGAGCCGGTTCTTTACACCCAAGCCGAAGAGGTACTCCTTTTCCTCCACGAGGATGGCGCTTGACGCGCTCTCTCAATGTATGGTGGGTTGGTACCTGATCACCCTCTCAGCTTGATCCATCGGCAGAGGTACCGACAATGAATGGGTCACAGACTGTATGGAACGAACACTAGGGAGGTCCTGTTAAGGACCTACGCGAACCGATCTCCCACCCTGTGTCGGCGGAGTACCATTCGTGAACGGGTCCAGGAACAAAGGAAGATTATATACTTTGTACGCCTCCTGAGTTTATTAACACTTCATTAACGTTCCCTATGGCGGAAGAAATGGTCTCCGCCGAGTCTGAAAAAGGTCCGGTCGTGATAGTCTCCTACTTTGAAAGTTCCATCAATTTTACCAACTTAATTATGGTTGTGTTCTGGAGGCCTATTTTGGTTGCAGCCACTTGAATTTTGACACAAACCAGACTCCCATGTACCCGTGACTCCGAGCTGGATCCTAATCCAACGCTGTTTGGAGAGAAATAATGTTCATCAAGCTATCAGCCCCAATACACCAATGAGTCACGGTGCACTACCGAAATTCCTCGCCGACGTATCACATCCAACTATCCGACTCATAAACTACACTTTTGTCATGGTGTCTCTCCGAGTTCGCAGTGAGTATGTCACTCACTCATATCCGAATCACTCGCTGTTCAACCATCACGTCCTTCGAGACACGAAAGGTTTATGCAAGCATCCGCGCGTCCATGCAACTGTACGTGTTCTTGCATCGTTACATCTCATAAGTATGTCGAAGGATATGCCCTTCATTCCGTCCAGCCCACATGATTATGATTATGATGTCTTGCTTGAGAATACCCCCATTGTCTACACACTGCTACGCCGCTCTTTGTTGTAGTCTAGGACCGACCGCTTGTGCGCCGTGGCCAGCAATCAGTCAGATGGACCACTATCCAGATATAGCACTTGGAACTGCGCGTGCTTCACAAGCGCATTCTTCTTCTCAACCCCTAACTTGAAACTTTCCGTCACGAGCGGGTTGCTCTGGCGCCCCCAACTATATTATGGAAACTTTCCATTCCGTCGGATCCGTCGCCAACTGCACGCATATATCCTTCACGGTGTGCCAGCTGTGCAACAGGGACAGCCTGTGCCCCGTGAGATAGACAGTCTTGGCAAAAGTCTGACTTTGGTACGTAGTGACGATCAATAAACGGATGAGCGAGGGTGAACCCCTGCAGGGTCACCCTTTTGCTCATCCACATATATAACCGTTTCGGGCTAGTTGTGAACTCAATCATCCCCCCTTGTACGGTCCTGTCGCGTGTCACCAGTTAGTGATCCTTTTTTCACCCCTTTCTACACTTGTGGTTTACCGTCGTTTTTCGTCCTCTTGGAGGAGGGAAAGTGACCTCAGATTTCGAATGCCTGTATCGCAAACTAAAGTTTGTCGAGGCACCCCGGATATATCATTGACCCCACCACAATTGCGTATACCTTGACGTGGAGGCACATCGGGTGTGGATAGATATTCTTTATCTCTGGATGTGGACTTCTGCCAGTGGTTGTCTCCGCGATTTACGCTGCACAGGAACTACGAGGGACGAACCTTCCCACGATAACTGACACCACCACCCCAATTGAATCATTTCTGTTCAGCCACTGTGCTCCGGTTTTGCCCGGTTTCACTCACCATAGTCACCAAGCCGTCGGCCTGACCCGACTCTTGATCGTCAGGCTTTAGGCACGGCAATATCCTGATTCCACGATCGAAAAGACATAAGTTAGCTGGGGAAACCCTCTCATAACGGCGGTTGTAAATAATGCGAGTAACTTACCATCACTGCGCAGACGGCAAACATGGATAATCAGTGTGGCCGGCGGTGGACTCGTCCCTCCATCTGACTGTGAAGATTGAAGGAGACTCTTTTTGACGGGCCAAGATGGCGACATTTCACAAACAGGAGAGGGGATCGCTTGCCCACCTGACGTTGGAGCGGAACCAACGGTTGGGCGCGATACGGTGCCTGATCAGGTCCCAGAAGTGCCAACTTGACCACTAGAGTAGAACGCCCCCGAGTGATGTTCGATCTGCAGGCTCCAGAAGATTCTCTCAGCCGTGTACACGAGGAAGAAGTTCAATCCTATGATAAGCATCAGAATCCAAGTTTGGGATGTAGTTGGGGTGAGATCTATTCCCCGCAAGGTACAAACCTGCCACGTTGGGTTTCAATTGGAGTCAATACGTCCCACTTGCAGTATTAGTCCCCCCTTCCTCAATCCTTGCACCGTGTCCCTGGTACTGAGCCTTTGATTCGACCCGGATTTCGAGCACGCCATAAGACACGCGCGATGGGTCGAACGGTTTGTCCCCTTGATTTAATGGATGAGGGGGTCCCGTCCCACAGCCTGGCGGGCTACTGTATGTCAGGCACAAGCACAAGCTAAGAAACTAAACTGGGAAAAACCCCGGTTTTTATGAGACATTCGGCCGCAGCAAGGGGAGGGGGGGCCACAGAACAGCGCCTCACATCCGAATCTGGGGTCCGACTTGAGAGAGATTGTGCCTGTGGAAAAAAAAAAAGAACAAGGCAAGGGCTTTGTCCTTGGAACCCAGAACGAATCGCAATAAACCATCTCACCCCTCCAGGTGACAAATTAGGGGGGGCGGAGGGCATAACGGAGTGAAGCGTTATTAATTACGTCCGCAGCCCTTTGTATGACATGCAGAGACGCTCGCGACGAACTGGAACGGGCTCACTGGCACGCCCATTCTGAATCAAAGAGGACTTGCAGGTTCGGTGAACCGTTGACTTCTTTTTCCAGGTTGAGCTGTTTCCTTCAACACGGGAACGATGGGGCTCAACGCGAAGTTGGCGCATCAGTAGTTTAGCATTTTTTAGTTTCCAGAGGACTCGGACGGCGCACAGACCAGCCAGCTGCGTGTAGAGAATTGTATTTCGTTACCAAGTTAGAAGGCCATCCGAAACCCAGCAGAACTCGCAAGTGCGACAAAACGTTAGGTCGAGATATCCTGATATCGCTAGAGTGCTGCCAATCGCAGACTACTTAATGAATCACGTATAGTATTAATAATTTAAAATATTAATATCAACACTGCGAGGTCTGCATCGGTAAAACACACTTGCATCTCAACGGACAGCCAGCACGCGTCCAATGAGCGCGTCTCGAGCTGTTGAGTTGGCGTCGTTCCTGAAAGTCCGCCGTTGAATGAGACGCAGGGTCGACTCTGTTAGGCATTCACATTCACGTTGAACGAGGCTCGCTCGCTTGTGGCGTCATAGATAGATGACATAATCTAGTTATGGTGATCTCAAAAAAGAGGATATGATGCCAAAGATTATGTAGATGGGCTATGTGTATGTATATGGTTCATGGGGTTCGGACGGGTCGTGAGCCGTAACAAGGAAGCCTAAGTAACACTGAACATCTCTACCACCAGAGGACAAACCCTTATTCATTGAGTTTGGCACTCTGGAGGCCCGCCATCCGCCTCGTCCTCGTCTTCCCAGTCGTTTTCATCACCCTCACCAAACTGGGATGGAAATGCCTGGTCAAAGAAGTCCGAGCTCGCGGGAAAGGACCGTGCACGCACTTCGGCTAGCGAACCCTCCTCAAACGCTACGTGATCTACGATTTCTGGCAGCGGTTCGATATCAGCTTTTTTCGGTGGTAGTAACGCGGCGAGTTCCTAGAAAAGAAAGTTAAACACGCAAGGAACGGCCCGAGGATAGGGCAGGGAAATCAACCTTATGATCCACGGTGCTCATCCAATCTTCGCTGGGCATCTCGAGTTGCATCACGACATACAGATTTCCGCGTGCATCCGGGTTCTTGTAGGTTGGCATACCTTCGTTGCGCAGGATAATGGTCATCCCCGAGGTTATAACCTTGCCTCTTGGACTTGCTACTCGCACTCCCCGGCCGTCAAGGTGGTGAATGAGTATACGATCAAAACCGAGAAGTGCCTCAGATAGAGTAATAGAGACAGTGGCGAGCAAGTCGCTCCCCGAACGCTCAAACGACGTATGCCGTTGGGTTTTTAGTACGAAGATAACGTCACCTGGTGGAAGGCCGGGCTGGGATGGGATAGGCAGGTGAAAACAAACCTTGCAGGGTGAGAGCAGTAGAAAGTACCTCTTGATCTCCGGCACCTGTAAGAACGATGCGCTGTCCCTCTGGCATGCCAGGTTCAATGCGGAACTCTTGTCGAGTTTTTTCCTCCACGACTTTCTCGCCTTTGCATTTCTTGCATCTTCGGAACACCCTGAGAATGGTCTACTTTGCATCAATACCGGACTCACCGATCTTTCTCTCTTAGGATCTCACCCGTACCATGGCAGTCAACGCACGGCGCCCGCGAGGTTGCGATACGGACCGTAGAGACCTATTGTATTCTGCAATCAGAAAGTGACATTCCGGATGCAACGAAGAATGTACCTGGGAGTATACATGTTTCCAACCGTTGCCGTCGCATGACACACACTTCTTGGCTTTTGCGCTGCCCTTGGCTCCTGAACTAGTCTAGTTCAGCCTCTGAAACCACAAACATTGTTCATAAGTGCATACTCACCCCTTGCAGGCCCCACATTCCGCTTGTTTCTCCATATTGACCTTCACTGTCTTTCCATTGTAGAGATCCTCAAGTGAAACCTCATATGGAATCACGCTGTCCTCTCCTTTGTTCCGTTTCCCAAACGGTCCGCCAGGTCCGCCGAAGTCAAAGCCGAAGGACGCCGGGCCTCCGCCAAAGAGTTGGGCAAAGAGATCTTCCACATCTGGGCCACCCTGAAGACCGCCAGGGCCAGCAAGGCCCTGCATACCATGGGTATCATAGACCTCGCGAGTGTTTGGGTCGTTTAAGATCTCATATCTAAACTCAGATGAGCACAAAGGTAATGGCGAAACGAGGGGTAGGATAAAGAGACGTACGCGGCACCTAGCTCTTGAAAATTTCGAATGGCATCTGGGTCACTGGGATTCTAGAAGAAGCTCAGATATTGGAAAGAGACGGTGCGGTGAGTATACCTTATCCTGGGGAGAAAAACAAGGCCAGGTTAGGGCGAGGGTCAATCGCGGAATTTACAGGCACATTTCAGCATACCGGGTGAAGGTCCCTAGCCTAAAGAGAGATCACTCAGGATTTCACATGAAGGAAAGTGCGAATATAAGGACCTTCTTGCGATATGCTTTTTTGATTTCGTCTGAGTAAGTTAGGACATGCACATTCCGGATAGCGGGCGTTTGCATGCCTACCTCCGGTGGCAGTTGGAGACACACCCAGCACGTCATACAGTTCAGTCTCGATGGCCACTATAGAGATTTTGTGATAAATAAACCATGCGAGACTGAAAAAAACCCTCACTTTTGAAGGAATGAGTTGTCGTCCGGGTCGAAAAACGTGTGCTGTAAGAGAGGTTAGACGCGGGAGCCGAGCCGCGTCCCGCGACGCGCATTAGGATAACAAAATACGAACAAATAATCGACTCTGCCACTCTCACTGCAACTGCGATCTCAAGGTGAGCCTTACTTTCTTACTCTAATCCACATGATGCTTCGGTAAATTATACTTATCTACATTGCCTGAATGCGTTTCCACGCTTGGCGAATCATTACCTCCCTGAACATCCCGATATCGTTTCAGTGCAACCGGCTGATATGACCTCTTATAGTTCTCTGCGCTAATACTAGTGATGTTCCTACTGCCAAAGCATGTTACACTACGTCCTCTGTGATGGGACCCGACCTGATTCTTTCGATTGCTTTTTGCACCCACTTAGCAATAAATCATGAACTTTTACTTTGATGCTGCCAAAATCATTGACCGTCTGGACGCAAAGCAAGGTTCTGTGAAGAGCCTTTTAAACACCCTCCCGGAGAAGAGTCGCAAGCGTACTGCCGCGCTCGTCATAGAGACTCTGAAATGTGGGCGACGTCCCACCCAAACCATTGAACTCTTATAGCCCGACTCACACCCTGCCCGCTAGACAAGTCTGCACTCACCGAAGTGATCGCAGCAGCAAATCTCTTCAAGGCGGAGAAAAAGATTACATCTCACAATCTCGCTTTAGTCCTCGTCCACGATCTCCTCCTTTCTGGTGGTATCCAAGCCGGTGATGGCCCCGTGAAACAGGCGCTACTTCGGCACAAGACACGTCTTCGCAGCGAGTTGCAGCGCGTCAAAATTAGGCGAGGAGTCAAGTCGGACAGCGAGTTGGCCGCAGCAGATGACATACAAGCAGGTGGGTTTTCACATCGACCGTCCTATCCCTAATCGAAACAAAACTCCCTTTAACCCAGCTCGGATCCCTCGATATGTGCGGATCAATACCTTAAAATGGACTACTGACGAGGCCATAAGGACCTTCCGAAATAATGGGTATGACCTTGGCGATCCCCTTGAAGAAATGACGTACGTCCCCACTCATTACAACAATATAAAATCTAGCGTCGAAACTCTTCATTATCTCCGGTCAGGAGTTTCTCTCGGGACGCGCATATCGGAGACGTTTTATTATTTCCACCGCAGGCACAGCTCACCAATATTCCCGAATATTTTGATGGCCGAGTCATCCTTCAGGACAAGGCATCGTGTTTCCCTGCGGTTGTGCTCGCCCCGCCGGCACATCCGGAGAGTCTTATCATCGACGCCACTGCTGCGCCTGGGAACAAGACATCTCACTTGAGTGCACTCATGGATAATCAGGGCAAGGTACCGACTCAGTTCGACATTGGGCCTTTTTTTCTTCTTCACCGTCTAGTAGATCTTGGCGTTCGAGCGTGACCGCGTGCGCTACGGCACACTAAAGGCTATGCTAACCCGAGCTGGATGCAACAACGTTGAGCCGCTCAACGAGGACTTTCTCTCTACGAATTTCAACGACAAAAAATATAGCCGCGTTACGCATATGTGGGTGTCTTCTGTTTACTGAAGCGCTAACTTGCGTGTGTCCTCATTTATATGACGAGATCAGCCTCCTCGATCCGTCCTGCAGCGGATCCGGGATCGTAAATCGTCTCGACCACCTTGTTGAAACAGGTACGTCCCACCGTAGCGGTAGGACCCTAAAAAAGGCACACTCAATTATCACGTCAACGTTCCTGGCAACACGACAGACACAGAAAGCTCGAGCGTTGCGCAGCAAGAGCGCCTCGCGAAGCTCGCGGCATTCCAGCTACAGATGTTACGTCACGCGATGAAATGTACGCGCCACATGTTTTCCCTACCTCATCCTGTGCCTCGTCGTTTCGTTGTGCGGGTTTCTGTGAACCCGCTTGGTAATTAACTAGTAACTGCTTGACCTTAGATCCGGCCGTGGTGAAGATCGTGTACTCCACGTGTAGCGTCCACCCCGAGGAGAACGAGCAAGTCGTCTATGCGGCGTTGCAAAGCGCGGAAGCAGCCGCAGGGGGATTCAAACTCGCCCCACGCGCTGAGGTTCTTCCCGAGTGGTCACGACGAGGACAGCCGGGCTTCTTGGATGACTCAGGTGTGTGGTGGTTGCTATGCTATGCTCTCCGTTCTCGTTGTAAATTACTAAAAAAACTTTCTTCTCCACTCGTTCCCGTTCAAGAAGACACGGAAGCTGTCGTGCGATGCTCCGCTGTGGAGGACGCGACGAACGGCTTCTTCGTTTCGTGCTTCGTGCGCCCAGGCCGAGGAGATTGTAGTTACGGGACGTAAAAACACTTTGGAAGCACAAGCAGGGTGAAGAGGAAGGTTCACTCAGAAGAAGACGATAAAGACGGCGCCTCCACACAGCTGACGTTGAAAAGGAGACGTAAAAGGAAGAAATGAGATTTTGAACACGTAGATAGAAGGGATGTTATCATCGTAGACCAATCCAATCCTCACAAATCACTCAGTGCCCGGGTCATATCATTCACAACTGGCTTGAAATGCTACGAGTACAAGTGATTCCTCACCGAGGTATTATTAATAACAGCTACAGCTTTATTGATGAGATTCCCGGTATGGGGGAGGTACTATACAGCCGGAACCTGTCGCTTGTTGTAAAGATCGTCCGCGATGATTCGGGGCTCTGGACATATTGTACTTAGCTGTGTGCGTCTGCTGGGTGAGTCCTGAGTATCCGGAGTTTTCAACCAGATTGAGACTGCCGTCGGTACCTCATTGTACTAGTGCCAAGGGCCGCGCCACTGTTAACTTATCTAGACCTTAACATACCTTCAACCTGACGTGTCTCGGGCAGGGCACACGCTCAGAATTTGATAGAGATTGGGTGTAAAATCGTTGAGTTATTCAAATACATGTGATCCGATATAACTTAGTGCAAGAGTATCGGTTGCAATTAATCGAATAGGGCATCATGTATTGCCAACATGTCAAATTTTATTAGTGACACCTGGTGGGGGGGAGGGTCTACCAAAATGAACAAATAAACCAAGTCAACGCAGCTACAATTCGAGTGGCACGTGGAACAAAAAGTATGTTACTGATGAAAAGGGCAATCTCGAACAAGTCGGGGAGACCGAGACGCTGCACGAAACAGGTAACCGGGGAACATGAGTACGGTTGTGAGAAACCGCCGGTTGGCGGGGTGAGGAATACCTAGAGATGAACCTGGGAGTCGGGGCCGAAATTTTGAGGGAGGTCCTCGTCGTCCTGTTCTGTGAGAAATGTGCTGAGAAGTGTCAGAGTGTTAGGGTACGGGCAGGGGGCGTTCAGGTTTGCTGGGCGTATTGACCCTGATAGTATTGGGCATAGTTGGAGTAGTCCTGCGATTGCGGATAGCCACCGGCCGGAGCTTGTTGGGGATAACCACTATATCCTTGTTGGCCGTAGCCGGGAGCCCCTCCACCACCAGGATAGCCACTATAGCCTGGCTGCGGGGGGCGATAGCCAGTATTCTGGGTACCCAACGAACCCAAGGCAGACTGCCAGACCTCAGGCCGGCGCCAAGGGGGGATGTTAGAGCTGCTTGTCGAAATGTCGCCGACTCCGCCTCCCCATTGACCCCTGCCAGAGTCAGCGCCTGGACCTTTTCCAGTTTCTCCGAGCTCTGCCATCAAGCTAGCATATTCCGAATCGAATCCTCCCCCTTTCACCATCGCCTGAGAAGGAGGACCGCCAGGGCCACCCCCGCAGAGTCACCACCACTAAAGGCAGCCCCTTTATTAACAGTACAGTCGCGCGCCATGTGTCCAGCGCTGCCACACACGCGGCAAATGATGTTAGCAGTGAAGTTACGTTGCTCCGGGCAGTCGTATTTGCGGTGGCCAATGCCACCACAATTTTGACAAATCTGATTTTCGTCGTCACGAAGCGTACCATTGAGCGCAGCCAGTTCGCGAAGCTGGTTGCGCTTGTGGTCATTTTGGCCCTCAGGTGTTGAAGCCGCCTATGATGGGAAATTAACGATCAGGTTTCGGATACCCGATGGAGGAAACCTTACGGTCTCGATAACTCTGTTGATCAACCTGACGCAGAGAGAAACTTTCTCATCCGAATCGGCCAGGACGAGGCAATGCAAGTCTTCTTCAGCATCTTCAGCGTATTGGTCTGGACGAGCCTTGCCTTCTTTAACGCTTCCCTTTCCGCGATGCTGATCTTTGCACCACTTTCTTTCTCCATCTTTTCAAGCTGTTGCCACGAGGTCCCACAAGAAGGCCAAAAAAGTTGATCTCGGGGAATTCCTTAACGGGAATGTATACCTTTTCCGATGGGCGTTGAGAACGCTTCTGCTGGTGGTACTCAACAGGCGGTCGGAAATTCGGGTCGTTCTTCATTGCGCGATCAACAAGACGAATGCGTTCGTCTTCTAGCTTCTTCCTATAACGGACCTCACGGGTATTGGTGCGCCGGCCATGGGCATCGTATGTAGGCGGAGGAGAGGGAGATCTGAAGGATGAATGAATTCAGTGTTTATGGCGACAACGCCCCCGAGTTTAGAGACATACCTTTCACGTTCCGGGGGAATAAAGTCATTCAACCGGAGCTTCCTATTGATTTCCTCGAGTCGAAGGTGTATAGCATAGTTGTCGAGCTGTGCTTGGGAAACACCCGCTGCGGAGATGGCTGTCGGCAGTCCAGGAATATCTGCTTTAGCGTCACCCCAACGACTGCGCTTCTTGCGGGTTGTATCAGCTGCAAGAAAGGGGGGTCATAATGGAAGGGTTAGTTTCAGTAGTTAGGGTCAGTGTGAAACGCCCAAATGAGCCGTTTCAGATATCACAATGTCGATGGTCACCCGAAAGAACATCGAAGACGATGTAGGGTTACGCTGTCGCCTATATGCACGATGCGATAAAAGTAAATGGGCAGCGGCTGACTTACCAGGACTAGGTGTGCCGGTCGAGGATGGGGAATCTTCCTTTGTCCTAGAGCCGTCATCCCGCGGACGTGGATAAGCCGAAGGAGATGGTTGAGCTAACTGCGGCGGGGCAGATTCTTCCACAGGTGCTGGACCGAAACGACGACGATTTCCACCGAGAGGGACTAAACGGGGGGAGATGGGTAAGAAATTAGATGAAATGAATATGAAGATATACTGACTCTCATTAGTCCCAGTGATCTGCTTAGTTGCGGGTCTCCACATGAGAATAAAGCGATACAAGACAATATCAAGAAAATGGAAGAAGAGAGACTGAAAAAGAGTTGACACGGTTCGGCCAAAGTGCCAGTCCTCACTTATTCAAACTCAGCAAAGCTGACATAAGTAAGAGTCATTCCCTCTTCTTTGCCTTCATCCTTTCCTTTCCTTTTCTTCATCTATGGCTAGCAAACGAACGGTGCCAGAAGGTGCGGGCCCCGGATTTTTGGCCTCAGTTGTACTTAAAGGATAGGAAAGGCATCAATGAGATGCCCTCTAGCAAGCGACATCGCTCTGCCACAGATGATGACAACGTGGATGTCAGTGTAGATGACAATGAGGAGGATCGTATCGCTGCAGACGCAGCTCTCATTCCCCGCGGAGCTACCATCAACTTCAGCGCTCTCACTCGTAAATTGGCCGAAGAGAAGCGCAAAGCTGGTGGTGACGGACAACAGTCTCTTCCACCACATCGACGACAGCAAGATAACCTTGTGTCCCACATCTTCATGGACCAGGACTTCTCATGGCTCCACTTGAAACCTGACCACTCTTCACGTCCCCTTTGGATAAGTCCCGAGGATGGTCACATCATCTTGGAGGCTTTCTCTCCAATAGCTGAGCAGGCTCAGGATTTCCTCGTGGCGATCAGCGAGCCAGTCAGCAGGTATGTCATAGCATATACCTGAGGCGGTCGTTAGAATACATCTTCACAAGGCCGAGCTTCATTCATGAATACAAACTCACGTCATATTCCCTGTATGCCGCGGTGTCTGTGGGATTACAGACCGAGGATATAATAGACGTACGTTGGCGCTATAGCCTCTGCACTTCGCGTCTAACCTCGCAACCGCAAGGTTTTGAATCGCTT
>WTXI01000272.1:0-48349 GCA_022376515.1 Lactifluus volemus
GAAGCGTTCAAGTCAGATAAGGTCTGCCAGGATGATCCGACTTGGCTTGCCCATCTGGCTCGATGCATCCTGCACGACGAATTAGAAGCAAGTCCTCATCTCACTCCGGACTCCACTGACCTCATCGGAAAGGTAGGTCCGGCCGTTCGAGATTCTTTGATCCTTCCTGATGCGCAGTGTAGTTACTGCGCAAGTGCCCCAAGGCCCGACTTCGTAACTTCGATGAAATCAAACAGCATCCATTCTTTTATGGAATGTCAGTTTCCCGTTGCACGTCCTGCTTCCCTGGCTTTGAACTGATTGAGAACCTAGTGACTGGGACATGCTTTCAAATCGATTAGTGGCCCCACCGTGGATACCTGTCATCGGCGGTGCTAATGACCTCGGCCCCGATCGGAGTGCCCTCCTTACCGCTGGGAAGCCCTATAGCGCAGAGGATGACCCTATTCGTGGTCTTTCATTCCGATTTTCTCCTGTGGCTTTGACGCCAACATGTCAGCGCCACCAGCGAGTGTTCCATTCGCTTGGAGATGCTCTCCCTGCGGTAGCCAACTGGGTTGAGGGTAGCGCACCCGTCCTGGAAGTATCCTCGTCCTCGTCGTGTACGGGCGACGGATCATATGATGTCCTGCCAGATGCGGGAAAGTGCTACTCTCTCAGCTTGCACCGACCCGCTATAAACAGGAAGAGGCTGCTACCACTAGGACGCTGGGTGAAAAACGCTTTTCGAAGACGATCGGATGCCTCAAAATGTTGAAGATTTAGGGCACCCGTTTCAACTGGCATCTCATCATTAACCTATGGTTATGGGACGTATCCATCATATGTAGGCCCTATTACTGTCACTGCAGGGTTCTTTCTCACGTTGGATACCATCCTTTCTAGGATAGGCTCTGCACTCTCTTCGGTTCTTCTATTCCAAAGCCTTTGTACCGATTTCCAAGGAAAAAGGGACAACGGGCGCAGGACCATGTCGCGACTTGTGGGATACGGACAGCGGGATAGGGCCTTACAGAACTATGGTACATAGCCTGGAAGGGAGATGCCACTGATACATCGCTTCGGTAGTACACGTAAGGGAGGATAACATTATGTCGGGAGTGTTGGGACATGTTGCTCTGCGCTTACAGAGCAGTGGAGGAACGTAGAATGTAGTTGAAGACGAGGGGAAGTCGCGGCAAACGTAGATTTTTGTCTCCCATTGTAGCCACCACCTCACAAGCCAAACACTTACTTGCACCACTGGATATATGGACCTTTAGACTTGCTTGTCGCGCTCGAACTCAGCACATGGGATTACTTGGTCTTTACTGCTAGATGACCAGTGGCACGTGACGTCCAGCGAGTCCTGATCCGGCAAAAAGTCACTGGATGCAGGGGTAGGAAACAGGAACAGGAACAAACGACTTCGAGTCTCCACCGCCACCACTCGCAAACCCTTTCGTCCTATCTATGGACAACGTGTTTTAAATTTACCCCTGGGAATTGAGCCAAACTGCAACAACATACACACCTTAAGGCTTGAAGTCCCACGCGCGAAATGCCCACAGTGACGGGTACTATCAGCTGTCAAAAGTGGTGGGTGTCTCTGGAGTTATCGAGTCCCCTACTTGACGCTGAGACACGCTAAAATTCCTAATCGCCGAACAATCCCCATTTATTCGAATCACTTGCAGCGCCTTGATAGGTTTGTAGTCACAATTTTACTCATGACCCCAGATAGATAACGTACCCACGAATGACATGAACCGCCGCCACGTACTGTAGTTGGATTCAGCTGAAATTACTCATAACTAGCCTATCAAATAATGTATAAATTTCATTTCACAGAAGAGAGCTGCACCATTGAGGAATTTCAGTTTTGAACATCTAAATTGGAAAGAATGGTGTTTACAAATTGATTGAAATGGAGGAGAAGCCTCCTAAGTTAGCACCAACCTTCCCGAGACGCATCGTTTGCGCCAGACTTGCACAATGAAAACAAGCCTCCCAGATCTCCCTTTTACGAATTACGCAAAGGCAGAGCTCAATCCCTTCGCACATAGTAGTTCCGCTAAATCGGGTGCACGAACGTATCCTAGGACCGATCTTAAGACCTTCGCGCATTGGGCCTCCTTCCCCGAAGACATTCACCGAGCCGTCCAATCTGCAACCACACGCGCCAATTTGCCTTCTATTCCATTTACTGTCGAGGCCCCGACAAAGACAACGTTTGTGGAAAACGAAGAAAAGCTTCGTGCTCACGCAGTGTTCGCATTACATAACCCGGTTGAAGAAGTGTTGGACAAGCTTGGGGTGAAGGGAATGTTCACGATGCCAGGCGGCGGCAATGCCGCAATTGTAGGAGATCCGGATTTCTCGTGGGTCACGAACACACAACAGCACCCGAAAGTTATCGTACGCGTATAAGTCATTATATGTGTACCCGCCGTTAAACCCCGCTGGTGTAGATTGAGTACAAAACTTGGTGGGCGGCGAATCTGGTGCATATTGTTGCTGCCTTTAATGGTACTCGTAGCGACACTCTCAGCAAACAGTCCTTGCACGCTCTCCAACAGATCTACGGATATATGACCTTCAACGAGAACAAATTTGGTATCCTTACCAATTGGCAGCGTGCCTTGTTCCTGCGCCGTGCTGAAAAGACCCTTGAGTACTACCTCGTCGAACTAGATGGACCTATCTCGATGCTGAAAGCGTGGGTCGGCATGGTGTTGCTTGCGGAGGGCGACTGGTTCTATGCATCCCCTACCATCTCCTCTGCTCCTCCAGATCGAAACTTCGGAACCTCAGCGGGTGCCTGGAAGGAACGGAAGAAAGCTGCTGAGAACGCTCAAGAGTATCATATGCTGCCCATCAATAGCAATCACCAGCGTCTCCCTCTTGACTTTCGCTTCTGTCGCTTTGACCTCAGCTCCGCTCGCCGTGCAGAAAAGGGTTGTGTGGTAACCGCGCGATTACTATCATCATCCATCGGGAAGCGTCACCTCCATGTTGTCTGCAAAGTTGTCGATGGCTTGCGCTATCCCGATGCAGCAAATTTGCTAGATGATGAAGCCCGCGCCTATGCGGCTCTGCAAAACCTCCAAGGCAAGGTGATCCCCACACTGTACGGCTTCTACGATGTTTGGGGTATTCTGCAGCTCCTTGCTCTGGAAACTGTTGGTAATGCCATTCTTGAAGGCGAAGAAATCGACCAGTCACTTCGCACGAAGATGAAGGCGGCTCTCCAACACATTCACGATGCTGGGTACATCCACGGCGACATCGCACGTCGTAACTTTTGTAGCACGGAACGTGGTGACGTTTTCTTGGTGGACTTGGAGACATGTCGACCCTGTGGGAACCCATCCGAGCTGGTCGATGAGATGAATGAAGTAGACGGGTTGTAGGTTCTATGTCTGACTGTCACTTGCATAGGAAGTCTTACGTATACGTTTCAAGGTAGAGGTATTACTTGTTGGCTGTTTATTATACATTACGTTTTGGGCAACGGAGATTAGGCGAAATGCTTGTTGTTACTAGGTCTCGAAATAGGCACGTGTGAGCAAACTGATGAAGTCGATGATGACCACACTGTAAGCCAAAATGAGTCGGCGTCATGTGGTGACGACGAGGAAGATAAACTGAGCGTCGAAAATATATTAGTTTCGATATTAGGCGCAGCGGACTGCCATCTGGTCCTCTGTAAAGCGTGTGCAAATACAATGTTCGAAGACCGCTCATGACGCCGAAGGATGGTATAAGTCGCCGATAAAAAATCCGTAGCAGTGTCGTGCTGAATGACCTGAAGTGACCCTGGTTTGGTAAAGGAAACAGGGAGGGTGATGCCTGGCATTTTACTGCAGGGAGTTAGGCAGATAATGAATATAACGATTTAGAAGAACTCAAATATGGGGTGCATTTTATACACCGAGATACGTCTGAAGAGCGTCTAGCGTCGGGAGTATCGATGGGTGTATGATTAAGTCCTGTGCTTGATCGTCGCCTTAATATACGGATAATCCTCGTAAGTGGATGTAGCACCGAGAGAAAGAGCGGTAAGTGGAACCATCTGTATGACCATGTCAACAGGGTAATTAGGTGGAGTAACTCAGTTGATCGGGCAAAAGCAGTGGCACGTGATGCCCGAGTCCTAATTCGGCAAATAATCATCAGCTGTAGGGAACAGGCACAAACGACTTGGAGTCTCCACCGCCACTACTCGCAAAACCCTTTCCTCCTAGCTATGGACAACAACTTGATTTAATTTACCCCTGGGAATTCAGACAACATACACAACTTGAAGCTTAAAGTCCCACGGGTAATATCAGCTGTCAAAAAGTGGTGGGTGTCTCTGGAGTTATCGAGTCTCCCACTTGACGCTGAGACACGCTAAAATTCCCAATCAGTGGCGCTCGCTAAACAATCCCAACGGATTTCTCGGAACGTACTTTCCGTTGCTCTGCCAGGTTGTTGGTATGTCGGAAACGAGGGATTCGATCGCCGGTAAATGGCTCACTTACGGATCACATGCAGCGCCCTGTTAGGTTTGAGTCTCAATTTTACTCTTCAACCCAGATAGATAACGTACTGTTGAGAGTATTATAGATGACATGAAGCGCCGTAGCAGTTGGATTCCGCTGAACTTACTCCTAGCCTCCAGTTCTACTAGTACACGGGTTGTTTGTCAAAGTCAACGACATTTCCGGCCCGATGGGTTTGAATGTGAATTGATTGGGCTGGTATGCATCTCATCAGGTGGGACTCATTGCATCCGCATTTCGTCTGAATTCTGCACGAGCTACTGAGCATGCCCCTGGACGACGCTTGGAACCAGGTGTGTCGATATCTTGTCATACTTTCATGAATAGTCCGCTCTTTCTGTTTGACGATCTGAAACCACTACAGCAGCTTGACACCATGAAACCACCTGCACTCCAGTCACGGTATTTCAAACCTTGGCGGATCACTTGCCCTCCAACCCGACATTTCATCGATTGCGTGAGCCCACCTTTGCCATTCTAAACTCAGAAGCGCCCTGCTAGTCTTAATGGAATTCCAAAAGCATACATTAGGTATACGAAACTGCTGCAACTACTACCCATGTCATACAGTGTTTTATAGGAAATGCAGCTGTGCCGAATCGATTCCCACTTACCGAGTCGCGGGCGACTTGCCACACCCCACGCACATGATAGGATCACGGCATACTACCCCTTTCTGGCCGGCGCTACCACGACATTTCACCTACGATTCTCCCCGATAAGTGCATGGCCAACCTAAGTTGATTGAACCTTGGCCAGCCTCGAACTTAATAGAACAACGCGTGGCTGTGTCCTGCAGCACTTTTTAAAGTCCCTAATATGATCATCAGCTGTCCTTCCCGCATATCCTCAGTCACTCTCCCCCGTCTCTCATTAGAAGTCCTTTTTTCACCATGGGCCCGGATGTGCTTGCTATCACCACCAACATCTCTCCAAGCCAAAGTTCAATCAATGTAGCTGCCTGCGTGCGTGTCGTATCGATGTCTATTGCCGTTTATGAGTATGTTGGAATTTGCTATTTTGCGACTCCGTACATGTCACGGTAACCCGTAATTCGGCCACTGGCAGCTATCTCCTTACCCTCCCTTTTGAATATCGGTTATACAAGCTTACTCGGCGAATCAGGTAAGAATGGTGATGCGTGTTTGCGAGACAAACTATTGACTAGTAGAACGCGCCATTCGATAGCCTTGGACTGATACTGTTCATCCTTATTCGGTGAGTCTTTAGATAGTTGTCACCTTTGGACACCTTCTCACAGGCTCTGTAGATATGTCAGCGCAGTCTTGGTGGTCACCAGTGATGTGGGGTTTTTCTACCCCCATTTCACCGCACAAAGTTGTGCCAAGTACGTATATGTCAATCCTGCATTAAGAGGTCGGTGTCACCACTCTCTGCCTGGCCATCTAGAGTTGAACTTCCCTCCAGAAATCCAGATGATGGTGTCACAGGCAATCCTGGGTATCATGTAAGATTTGGTTATCCTGTATCCCTCTACCGCGACTAGGAGTCTGATAATGAGTCACAGGACGTACTTCATTGCTCTGCGCAATGTCTGGGTAGGCCGGACCATTTCGTTGGCATATCTTGCTACTATAGGGGTCTGTTGTGATCGTTCCTGATCTACAGGTTCTCATGCTGATAAACGAGGACAGTTCCAATGGGCCTGTTACTTACTCTACCGGTATCGTGAGTTTGACAGCCTCCACCGTGGGCATCGTCGACTCACTGACACTGTATGATCCAGCCGCAATGATAAGCGTCAGTGAACCCTTTTATTGCTTTGTAAAGGGAAATATTGATGGTTGCATGGTTAGACTTCTGCCAGTGGCCAGGGAGAGTAAGTTTACATTTAGTTCCCCCATGTAGCCTTCCTCACGAAAAGTTTTAGTTGCATCGTCCTGACTTCTCATCCAAAAGCTCCCATCTCTGTTTGGTCTATGTTCTTGGTAGCTATGATGTATGATTGTCTGGTGCTGTCAATCGCAGCATACCACCTTCTCAAGATGAAGGTCCCTGGGATGTCGTTGTAAGCAAAGTTCCTTTTAATCGAGCACATGATGTCAGTTCTGACTCTTTGCAGCACCTCAAAGCTTTGCAACATGTAGGTGGTCCTCTGAGTGGCAGTTCTCTGAAATCTTACTTGACCTCAGATTGATATATGATGGTCTGGCATATATTGTCGCGCTTACGGGCATGTTCCTTTTTAGTGCCAGTGATCCCTAGCTGACCACTCTCCTACAGCTGTGAATGCGGTGAACCTCGTCTCGTACCGAGGTGCCTCAGGCACCATCCAATCGGTTAGGTAATTGTTTCTGTTTTCTTTCAAAACCAGCAATGAGAGGCTGACCTTGCCGTTTGTAGTGCACCGGTTGGTTTTGTAGCCACCTGGATCATGACTCAACGCTTTCTCATTCATCCGCGCGGTACGTGCCCGACTTGCTCTAGACCCGGTCTATTGATCCACTGGGGTATCGGTGATTAGAGGCCACAACGAATCATAGCCATGTCGTTGAAGTGACACTACAACGTGTGAACCCGCTTGCCTCGGAAAGGAGAATGGTAGAGCATGGGGCTGATGAGGCTTGCACATCGGAGTTAGGAAAAAGCACGCAGAGTGACATCGAAAAATCAGAAACCGTGGATACTTACCCGGTGTAAGGCAGAAGTACCTCTGTCCTTACAATCACGCATTTCTGCCTCTTCCGTTCTACAGCTTCCTCATCTACTCTCGCCCGACATCCTCAGTATCTCAACAACGATCCCGGACCACCATTGCGTCACGAAGCCATACCGTTTATGCCCCTCACGCCCTACGACAACGCCAACTTGGCCTCGACTTTGAACGCCTCAAGCATGAGTCTCTGCTGTGCGGTCTCACGTCGTGTCTACAGTATTCCGTTTGTCCGGGTCTGGGCTACCGATACATTTCTCAGTTTCCTTTCGTCCCGGAATGTGTGTTACACCTCTCACTTCGTCAAGATTTTTATTTTTCTCTTCTCCCCTCTTTTGAGAAAGTGTGGCGTACCCTTTGATCTATTAGGGGTGCACACATTCTTGCTCTCATTATAGCTCTCCCTTTGCTCCCTTCTCGTTCCCTGTCATTGTCTCAGCCAATTTTTTGTGCCTCTCTACTTTTTGGAGACCTCCCTCATCTTATCGCTTGTGACTTTTTGTTACTTATACTTTGTCCACAACACTGATACTTGTGCAGTTCGTGGGTTGTCCATACTCTACATCTGTTGTCCTCACTTTGGTCGCATCTAGTTACACTCTCAGGTGTGTAAAGGCCCCAGGTTAATGCAATGGGGGAGAAACAAAGCATCACTATATCCCCCTTTCCTTGTTTAAAAGCCTTTCCATGATTTTGATTTCAAATTCAATTGATGGTCTGTGCCAAGGTCTGTGCTGAGCGCTGAGGCCTGAGGACTCGGAGCCGCCGCTATATACTAGTACTATGTAGCGCAGCAACTACATTGTCCTTTGAGGTGCTACTAGTAGCCACGCTCACTTCGTCTGCCGAAGCTCTCCTCAGACAGGGTCCGGCCACATATTGTTGTCATACCGATTACGACGCCAAGGTGACAGCCTCCGAAGCCGAAATCGAACGCGCCGAGGCATGCCAAGAGGGGGACGCTCGAAGCGTCTAGAAGCGCGATCCAGACGTGTTTGGTGAGTTTCTTTGATTGATTCGATGTACTGCGCAAGTGCCCCAATGCCCGACTTCGTAACTTCCCTCACTTTTTAATGGAATGTCAGCTTCCCTGGATTTGAACTGATTGAGAAACCAGTGACAGGGACGTGCTTTCGAATCGATTGGTGGCCCCACCGTGGATACCCGTCATCGGCGGTGGTAATGACCTTGGCCCCGACCCGGAGTGCTTTGCCCTTACCGCTAGGACTCCCTATAGCGCAGAGGATGTCCCTATTCGTGGTCTCTCATTCCGATTTTCTCCTGTGGCTTTGACACCAACATGTCAACGCCACCAGTGAGTGTTCCGTTCGCCTGGAGACGCTCTCCCTGCGGTAGTCAACTGGGTTGAGGGTAGCGCACCCGTCCTGGGAGTATCATCACCCTCGTCGTGTACGGGCGACGGATCATATGATGTCCTGCCAGATGCGGGTAAGTACTATTTTCTCAGTTTGCGCCGACCCGCTATAAGCAGGAAGAGCCTGGCTGCTACCACTAGGACGCTGGGTGAAAAATGCTTTGAGAAGACGCTCGGATGCAAAATATTGAAGATGTAGGACACCCGTGTCAACTGGCATCAACATCGTTTAACTATATTTATGGGACCAGTTGAGTATCCACCAAGTGTAGGCCCTGTTACTATCACTGTAGGACTCTCTCTTACATTGGATACTATCCTTTTCAAGCTAGGCTCTGCACTTATTTCGGTTCTTCTGGACCAAAGACTTTGTACCGATTTCCAAGGAAAAAGGGACGACGGGCGCAGGACTATGTCGTAACTTGTGGGATACGGACAGCGTTGGTACATAGCTTGGAAGGGAGATGCCACTGATACACCGCTTCGGTAGTACACGTAAAGGAGGATAACATTGTGTCGGGAGTGCCAGTGTTGGGACATGTTGCTCTACGCTTACAGAGAGATGGAGGAACGTAGAATGTAGAGGAAGACGAAGGGAAGTTGCGGCGGTGCGAGAAACCGTAGATTATTGTCTCCCATTGTAGCCACCACCTCACAAGCCAAACACTCACTTGCACCGCTTGACATATGGCCCTTTAGACTTGGTTGTCATGCTCGCCCATGGGATTACTTGGTCTTTATTGCTAGATGACCCGTTATTAGTCACTATGGGGTACCAGGGACACGTGGTGCCCGAGTCCTAATTCGGACACAGTCACGTGATGCAGGTACCACCACTCGTTTCGTTTCGTCTTATCTATACAACAACGTAATTTAGTCTACCCCTGGGAATTCAGCCAATTTGCGACAACATGCACAACTTGACGTCCCACGGGTAATATATGCCGTCAAAAAGTGGTAGGTGTTGCTCTGTCAGGTTGTTGGTATGTCGGAAACGAGGGATTGCCATTTACGGATCACATGCAGCGCCCTGTTAGGTTTGTGTCACAATTTTATTCTTCAACCCGTACCAAAACTTGTGCGTATTTCAGACTTACCTGTTTTTTTTACCCACACCTCAACATCTGCCAGACACGTACCATGATCTCGTCCGCCTCCCTGAACCTCGAACCTCACTATCATTGCTCATTCCGGGTCTACGCCCTCGACATTGACCTGAACCCGTCCACTGCATCACTTTATCATAGATGACATAAAGCGCCGTAGTAGTCGGATTCCGCTGAATATACAGTACTCCTAGCCTCTAGCTCTATACGGGTTATTGTCGATGTCAACAGGCGAACTTAAAGATATTAGGACTTTTCCGGCCCCTGGACGACGCTTGGAATCAGGTGTGTCGATATCTTGTCATTCATGAATCGTCCGCTCTTTCTGTTTGACAGCTTGACACCATAAAACCACCTGCACTCCCGTCTCGGTGTTTCACACCTTGCCGGATCACTTGCCCTCCAACCCGACATTTCATCGATTGCGTGCGCCCAACTTCGCCATTCAGATTTCAGAAGCGACCTACTTGTCTTTATGGAATTCCTAAGCATAGATAAGGTATACGACAGTGCTGCAACTACTACCCATGTCATACAGTGTTATATAGCAAATGCAGCTGTGCCGAATTGATTCCCACTTAGTCGCTATTGTACTAAAAGTTGAAACTTGTGCCTCACCGATGATAGGCTATGTGGTAGAAATATGGCAACGAAGTTGCACTGTGTAGAGAATTTCTCCCTGATTCGTCTGATTGACCTCCCCGCAATACAGGGCCTGGGGGTTCTTGACATACGTATTTGGGATGGGACCTGCGCTGCTCTTTGATGTGGTACCAGATAGGCGACTTACCACACTCCGCACGCATGATTGATAGGATCATGCATACTACTACCCTCTTCTGGCCAACTTCTCACGGTGCTATCACGATGTTTCACCCACGATTGTCGCCGCTGGGTAGTAAGTGAATGGCCGACTTAAATTGATTGAACCTTGGCCAGCCTCGAACTTCAGAGAACAACGCGTGCCTGTGTCCTGCAGTACTTATAAGTCCCTAACATGATCATCAAGTTGTCCTTCACGTATCTCAGTCACTCACCCTCCGTTTCTCTTTACAAGTCCTTTTTTCAGCATGGGCCCGGATGTGCTTGTTATCGCTACCCCCATCTCTCCAAGTCAAAGCTCAATCAATGTAGCTACCTACGTGCGTGTTGTGGCGATGTCTATTGCCGGTTATGAGTATGTTGCAATTTGTGACTATTTGCGTCTCTGTACATGTCTAACCCGTATTCGGCCAGCTATCTCATTACCCTCCCATTTGAATATCGGTTATACAAGCTTACTCGGCGAATCAGGTAAGAATCGTGATGCGTGTTTGCGAGACAAGCTACTGACTAGAACACACCATTCGATAGCTCTGGACTGATATTGTTCATCCTTATTCGGTGAGTCGATAGATAGTTGTCGCCTTTGGACACCTTCTCACAGGCTCTGTAGATATGTAAGCATGGCCTTGATGGTCACCAGTGATGTGGGGTTTTTCTACTCCCGTTTCACCACACAAAGCTGTGCCAAGTACATATATGTCAATCCAGTATTAAGAGGTCGGTGTCACCACTTTCTGCCTGGCCATCTAGAGTTGAACTTCCCTCCAGAAATCCAGATGATGGTGTCACAGGCAATCCTGGGTATCATGTAAGATTTGGTTATCCTGTATCCCTCTACCGCGACTAGGAGTCTGATAATGAGTCACAGGACGTACTTCATTGCTCTGCGCAATGTCTGGGTAGGCCGGACCATTTCGTTGGCATATCTTGCTACTATTGGGGTCTGTCGTGATCGTTCCTGATCAACAGGTTCTCATGCTGATAAACGAGGACAGTTCCAATGGCCCTGTTACTTACTCTACCGGTATCGTGAGTTTGACAGCCTCCACCGTGGGCATCATTGACTCACTGACATTGTATGATGCAGCCGAAACGATAAGCGTCAGTGAACCCTTTCATTGCTTGTAAAGGGAAATATTGATAGTTGCATGGTTAGACTTCTGCCAGTGGCCAGGGAGAGTAAGTTTACATTTAGTTCCCCCCATGTAGCCTTCCTCACGAAAAGTTTTAGTTGCATCATCCTGGATTCTCATCCAAAATCTCCCGTCTCTGTTTGGTCTATGTTCTTGGTAGCTATAATGTATGATTGTCTGGTGCTGTCAATTTCAGCACACTACCTTCTCAAGATGAAGGTCGCTGGGACGTCGACGTAAGCAAAGTTCCTTTAACTCGAGCACACGACGTCGGGTCTGACTCTTTGTAGCACCTCAAGGCTTTGGAAGATGTACGTGGTCCTCTGAGTGGCAGTTCTCGGAAATCTTACTTGACCTTAGATTGGTATATGATGGTCTGGCATATATTGTCGCGCTTACGGGCATGTTCCTTTTTAATGCCAGTGATTCCTAGCTGACCACTTTCCTACAGCCGTGAATGCGGCGAACATCGTCTCGTACCGACATGCCTCAAGTTCCATCCAATCAGCTGGGTAATGTTTTTTCTCTTCTTTCAAAATCATCCATGAGAGGCTGACCTTGCCGTTTGTAGCGCACCGCTTGGTTATGTAGCCACCTGGATCATGACCCAACGCTTTCTCATTCATCCACGCAGTACGTGCCTGACTTTCTCTAGACCTGGTCCATTGATCCACTGGGGTACTGGTGATTAGAGGCTATGGCGGATCATACCCATCTCATTATGGCGACGCCACAGACGCTACTAGTACATGTGAACTCGCCTGCCACGGCTCCCCCAGAAAGGAAAATGGTAGAGCATGGGGCTGATGATGCTCTCACACCGGAGTTAGGAAAAGAATTTACCAACAAGCAGGGTGACATCGAACAATCAGTAGCCGTGGAAATTCACCCGTTGTAAGGCAGCATGACCTCTGTCCTTACAATCACGCATTTCTGCCTCTTCCGTCACGTTCTACAGCTTCCTCATCTACTCTCGTCCACCATCCTCAGTATCTCAATAATGATCCCGGACCACCATTGCGTCATCAAGCCATACAGTTTGTTCCTCTCACGCCCTATGACACCGCCAACGACTGTGAACGCCTTAGGCCTAAGTCTATGCTGTGCGGTCTCACGTCGTGTCTACAGTATTCCGTTTTGTACTTCTCCCCTTTTTGGAGACCTCCGTCATCATATAGCTTGTGACTTTTTGTTACTTATTTTCGGCCGCAGTACTCGTACTCATGCCGTTTGTTAAAAATATGTTGGCGTCTGTCCATAATATACCTCTGCTGTCCTCACTTTGGTCGTGTCTAGGTACAGCACGTTGCCAGGTGTATGTAAAGGCCCCAAGTTCGTGCAATGAGGGAGAATCACTGTATCCCCCCTTTCCTTGTTTGAAAGCCTTTCGAAGATTTTGAATTTATATTGATGATCTGTCGTTCCCGTGGCGATGCTGCCCATGTACTACTAGCTGTTTCACGTCTTGCGTTAGCTGTCAAACCCCGCCTACGCAATTCTTCTATTTCCCTTTCACCCCTCTCTTCCTTCCTTCGTCTTCCACCGAATTTATACGTCCTCCCAGAAGCACAACTTATCAACAGCGGGTCTTTAATCTACACTGCTTTCAGCTCTGTTTGAAGCCACAGAACTCGGAGACGCTGCCAAGTCGGCATGTTACGCCATCGCATACATCCAATGTTTCGGGTCTCCCTGTATTGGTATTCACACTATCTAAGTCAGTAAAACAGTTTTTGAAACATGAATGAACGAGTAGCCAGAAAAAAAATAATTGTTCACAGGGTCCAAAGATTCGATCCCCGCCAAAACGCGGTTATGAAAAGGAATAACGCGTACTGTACGTTCGAAAGGCCATTGAAATGTACTGCGGGGAGCGGCAAAGCATCGCTGCTACTCCTTTCTTCTAAGTAACTCTCGTTTGGCTTGTCTGTAGTTGTTTCGCGCCTGACACGTGCTCTCTACAGAATTCCCCTGAAGCACGTACAGCGGTCTCAAGCATGGGCCGGGGAAAGGGAAAGGTAGGTGTCTCCGCCGCTGACCCGGTTGGCGTCTATGCCCGCTGTTCGCTCGATGCACAGCACTCGTTGCTCGACATCGTTCTCTGAGAGGGATCTAGCAGCCAGGATCACTCGAGGTGCTCGCATGGGCGATGCCTCTACACTAAAAATGCTTCGTTCTTCTCTGGCCGCTAACAATTCCGCTCGATCAAAAGACTGGGTCTAGGGGAAATCGGGAACATACCACGCGTGCGAATGAGAAGGCGTTGACTCATGATTCCAATGGTAGCAAAACCAAACGACGAACTACAAAGCCAGATGTCGCGGGGGCAGGTCAGGGCGCCAGTGATGGTTTTGAAAAGCAAAAAAAAAAAATTTACCCAGCTGTTTGGATGGCATCTGGAAGATGCCGAAACAAGATGATGTTCATCACATTCACAACTGTAGGAAAGAAATCAGCTAGAAATCACTGACACAGCAAAGGAACATGCCCGTAAGTGCGACAATATATGCCAAGCCATCATATATCAATCTTAGAGTCTGGTAAGACTTCCGACAACTGCCACCGGCAGTGCCACTTACATTTTCAGAAGTTTTGACATGCTGCAAAGAGTCAGGGACGGCAGTACGTGGTTAAGCTAAAGGGATTTATCTTACGTTGACATCCCTTGAATCTTCATCCTGAGAAGGTAGTATGCTGCGATCGAGAGGATGAGACAATCGTATAACATAGCCGCAAAGTACATGGACCAAGTAGCGATGGGGGAATCTGGACGAGAATTTGAAACAAGGCAACTAAAGGTTTCCGTGAGAAAGGTTAGATGGGGAGATCTGACTTGAAACCTTGGACTTACTCTCCGTAAGGCTGACCAGAAGACTAACCATGCAACATTAAATATCCCCCTCACTAATACAAGGTAGAAGAAAGTCGCACTTACGCCCGTCATCACTGCTGTATTGTGGACGGAGCCAGTCACCAGTGAGTTGGTAGTACTTGCGACGGAAGCTTTGACTCACGACGCCGGTATGCCAAGGTAGATACCCACTCGTACTGTCCGCCAAGTCAGTTGTCAGTCCGAGATTCTGTAGATTAGGAACGATCACAACGTACCCCTACAACAACAAAATAAGCCATTATTACGGTCCGGCCTACCCAGACTTTGCGTAGCGAGATGCCATACGTCCTAGAGATCATTGTTAGACATTGGGTAGTGGTATGATAATCACTGAGCTCACCGAAGAGCTAGGATTGCCTGGGACACCATTAGTTGGATGACTGGGAATAAACTTAATCCTGAGTGACCGGGCAGTTTGTGCTGACACCGGTGACCGACCTTTGAATACAGGGATGGTATAGAAGTAGTGACCACAGATGTTCGGTGTGAACTCGGGGTAGAAAAACCCCACATTGCTGAGCACTATCACGACCACACTTGAATACCTACAGAATCTGTGAGTAGATGTGCAAGGGATAATATCGAAGGGCATGCCGAATAAGAATGAACAGAGTCAGACTAGTAGGGCTAGTATTGAACGTGTTCCAGTCAACAAAAGTTTGTCATACGCAAACCTGGTCATCACCCTTCTTACTTTTTTCTATGAGAAGACTTATACAACCGATATTCCAAAGGGAGGGTCAAGAGATAGCTGGCAGAATGTGAGTCACGATGAGAGCTAGCGAGATAAAATGAACAACATACTCATAAGCTGCAATAGACATTGCGGCAACACGCAAGCAGGTAGCTGTTGTCATTGCACTTTGAGATGGATGAATCCTGATGCCAGTGCCGGCAGCGAGCATGCTAGTATCCATGAGGGAAAGAACCTGTACTAGTCACGAAAGACGCAGGGTGAATATAAAGAGGGCGGGAAGGGCAAGCTTTGCAGTCTGATGATGACTGTGTAATAATACTAGTATCTAAGAATACTGCGTGACGGCCCGAGCCGCGGGTGGACTTGAGGACGTGGGTCATGGCTTCACTTCTCTGCCAAGGAGGATGGGTAGCGAGAGGTTGCGGTCGACCGGCCGAAGGATCTGAAGTCGCGATTGCAACTCCGAGGTTATACGGGCGCGCGAGACGAAAACGACGGAAAACGAGCAATAACGAGATGGAACGGGATCACGCGAGAATGGGGACTAGGTGGGCAATCGCTTAGATGCCCTTACGACTACTGTAGTAGTTTAGAAGTTTTTTTAATTTTAATCTGCATTTATATCCCACAACGTGTATCTATCACAAAGACGCGGTCCCCGGGGTACAGGATTGGAACAGGCGGCGGAGGGAGGGGCGTGAAGGTTGACGAGAGAACTGAATGGATGGGTGACAGGTACGGGACGGTGGGGGGAGTTTAGAAGTAAGTTACAAGGAGATCACCCTACGGTACACTGGCCAACCCGCGCACTTCTACGCCCACCCAATGAAGGTCTTGCCCGAGCCCGGGCCGATCGAGCGGCCGTCCAGTAACTGTATAGTAGCCTAATACTTCTAAACTAATACTTCTAAACTACTACAGGAGTCGTAAGGACATCTAAGCGATTGCCCACCTGGTCCTCATTATCGCGTAATCCCGTTCCATCTCGTTATCGCTCGTTTTCCGTCGTTTTCGTCTCGCGCGCCCGTATAGCCTCGGAGTTGCAATCGCGACTTCAGATCCTTCGGCCGGTCGACCGCAACCTCTCGCTACCCATTCTCCTTGGCAGAGAAGTGAAGCCATGACCCACGTCTTCAAATCCACGCGGCTCGGGCGTGTCACGCAGTATTCTTAGATGTCATTACAATGTCGTCATCAGACTGCAAAGCTTTCCCTTCCCACCCTCTTTATATTCTCCTTGCGTCTTTCGTTACTAGTAGAGGTTCTTTTCCTCATGGATACTAGCAGCCTACCACTAGGACGCTGGGTGAAAAATGCTTTTAGAAGACGCTCGGATGCCTCAAATATCGAAGATTTAGGGCACCCGTGTCAACTGGCATCAACGTCGTTTACCTATGTTTATGGGACCAGTTGAGTATCCATCAAATGTAGGCCCCGTTACTATCACTGTAAGACTCTCCTACGCTGGATAACATCCTTTTCAAGTTAGGCTCTGCACTTACTTTGGCTCTTCTGGACCAAAGCTTTTGTACCAGCGCAGGACTATGTCGTGACTTGTGGGATATGGACAGCGGGATAGGGCCTTACAGAACTATGGTACATAGCCTGGAAGGGAGATGCCACTGATACATCGCTTCGGTAGTACACGCAAAGGAAGATAACGTTGTGTCGGGAGTGTTGGGACATGTTGCTCTATGCTTACAGAGAGATGGAGGAACGTAGAATATAGAGGAAGACGAAGGGAAGTCGCAGCGGTGCGAGAAAACGTAGATTATTGTCTCCCATTTTAGCCACCACCTCACAAGCCAAACACTCACTTGCACCACTTGATATCCCTTTAGACTTGCTTGTCGTGCTCGTCCAAGAGATTACTTGGTCTTTATTGCTAAATGACCCGTTAGTCACTATGGCTGGGTCCAACAGCGTACCGCCCGAGTCCTAATTCGGAAACAGTCACGTGATGCAGTGTAGGGAACAGGAACAAACGATGCCACCACCACTCGCAAAACCCTTTCGTCTTATCTATGGACAACAACGTAATTTAGTCTACCCCTGGGATTTTGCGACATGCACAACTTGACGTCGCACGGGTAATATATATAAGGTGTCAAAAAATGGTAGGTGTCTCTGGAGTTATCGAGTCCCCAACATACTTTCCGTTGCTCTGTCAGGTTGTTGGTATGTCGGAAACGAGGGATTGCCAGTAAATGGCCCAATTACGGATCACATGCAGCGCCCTGTTAGGTTTGTGTCACAATTTTATTCTTCAACCCGTGCCAAAACTTGTGCGTATTTCACTTACCTGTGCTTTTACCCACACCTCAACATCTGCCAGACACGTACCATGATCTCGTCCGCCACTCGTCCGCCACCCTGAACCTTGAACCTCGCCGGCTATCATTGCTCATTCCGGGCCTCTACGCCCTCGACATTGACCTGAACCCGTCCACTGCATCACTTTATCATAGATGAGATAAAGCGCCGCAGTAGTCGGATTCCGCTGAATATACAGTACTCCTAGCCTCTAGCTCTATACGGGTTATTGTCGATGTCAACAGGCGGGTATTACGACTGTTCCGGCCCCTGAATGACGCTTTGAACCGGGTGTGTCGATATCTTGTCATGCTTCGTCCGCTCTTTCTGTTTGACAATCCGAGCCAACAAACCACCTGCACTCCCGTCACGGTGTTCCACACCTTGCCGGATTACTTGCCCTGGAACCTGACATTTCATCGATGGCGTGCGCCCAACTTCGCCACTCAAAATTCAGAAGCGACCGACTTGTCTTTATGGAATTCCTAAGCATACATTAGGTATACGAAAGTGCTGCAACTACTACCCATGTCACACTGTGTTATATAGCAAATGCAGCTGTGCCGAATTGATTCCCACTTACCGAGTCGCTTTTGTACTAAAAGTTGAAACTTGTGCCTCACCGATGATAGGCTATGTGGCAGAAATATGGCAACGAAGTTGCACTTTGTAGGGAATTTCTCCCTGATTCGTTTGATTGACCTTCCTGCAATCCTGCTGAGAAGATCTCGAGTGAGTACAAGGCCTGGGGATTCTTGACATACGTATTTGGGCTGGGACCTGCGCTGCTCTTTGATGTAGTACCAGGAAGCTTATATATAGACAGGTCAGGAGGTTACAGAAACGCCAACAGAGCTACGCTCAGCAGATTTGTGCGTTCCCTTGACTCAGCTGACCCCCCTTCTAGCTTCCCCAAGATAACTATTCCCGTGGGTCATCCTCCGCGCGCCCGGTCCCCGCAGAACACTACACTACTACCTCGAAACGGCTTCGTTTGTTCCAAGTTCTCCGGCCTCTAAGCTTGACCGGTTGAAGTGGCAATCCCGAAGCATCATCAGAAGGGGAGAAAAGAAACGGAATATATGACGCTTCGTGTGTCACGAGTGAGCTAGCTGTGCGTCAAGAACAGTAAATGTTTGATGCAATGAACCGAAGCATACCTCGAGGACGGTCCGCGCACATGATTGATAGGATTTTGTTTTTAAATCCGCATTTCTATAGCGCAGAGTGCCTACAACTGACAAAAGACGCGCTCGACTACATGCAATCAGGTGACTGTATCTAATCTGGTAACTGGGGTGGTGTGATGGTCTTTTACGGGGTGAGGTGTGGGTTGGGTGGGATGATTGATAGGATCATGGCATACTACCCTCTTCTGGCTAACTTCCCACGGTGCTATCACGATGTTTCACCCACGATTCTCGCCACTGGGTAGTAAGTGAATGGCCGACTTAAATTGATTGAACCTTGGCCAGCCTCGAACTTCAGAGAACAACGCGTGCCTGTGTCCTGCAGTACTTATAAGTCCCTAACATGATCATCAAGCTGTCCTTCCCGTAAATCCTCAGCCACTCGCCCTCCGTCTCCCTTTAGAGGTCCTTTTTTCAGCATGGGCCCGGATGTGCTTGTTATCGCTACCCCCATCTCTCCAAGTCAAAGCTCAATCAATGTAGCTACCTACGTGCGTATCGTGGCGATGTCTATTGCCGGTTATGAGTATGTTGCAATTTGTGACTATTTGCATCTCCGTGCATGTCTAACCCGTATTCGGCCAGCTATCTCATTACCCTCCCATTTGAATATCAGTTATACAAGCTTACTCGGCGAATCAGGTAAGAATGATGATGCGTGTTTGCGAGACAAGCTACTGACTAGAACGCACCATTTGATAGCTCTGGACTGATACTGTTCATCCTTATTCGGTATGTCTCTAGATAGTTGTCGCCTTTGGACACCTTCTCACAGGCTCTGTAGATATTTAAGCATAGTCTTGGTAGTCACCAGTAATGTGGGGTTTTTCTACCCGCATTTCACCCCACAGAGCTGTGCCAACTACTTATATGTCAATCCCGTATTAAGAGGTCAGTGTCACCACTCGCCGCTCGGCCATCTAGAGTTGAACTTCCCTCCAGAAACTCAGATGATGGTGTCACAGGCAATCTTGGGTATCATGTAAGATTTGGTTATCCTGTGCGTCTCTACTGCGAGTCTGATAACGAATCACAGGACGTACGGCATTGCTCTGCGTAATGTCTGGGTAGGCCGGACCATTTCGTTGGCATATCTTGCTACTGTTGTGGTCTGTCGTAATCGTTCCTGTTCTACAGATTCTCATGCTGATAAACGAGGACAGATCCAATGGGCCTGTTACTTACTCTACCGGTATCGTGAGTTTGACAGCCTCCGCCATGGACATCATTGACTCACTGACACTGTATGATGCAGCCGAAATGATAAGCGTAAGTGAAATCGTTTAATTGTTTTGTAAAAGGGAATACTGATGGTTGCATGGTTAGACTTCTGCCAGTGGTCAGGGAAAGTAAGTTTACATTTAGTTCCCCCCATGTAGCCTTGAAGGCCTCACGAAATGTTTTAGTTGCCTCATTGAGAATTCTCATCCAAAATCTTTCATCTCCGCTGGGTCTATGTACTTGGTAGCTATGATGTATGATTGTCTGGTACTGTTGATCGCAACACACTACCTTCTCAAGATGAAGATTGCTGGGATGTCGACGTAAGCAAAGTTCCTTTAACTCGAGCACACGACGTCGGTTCTGACTCTTTGCAGCACCTCAAAGCTTTGGAAGATGTAGGTGGTCCTCTAAGTGGCAGTTCTCGGAAATCTTACCCGACCTCAGATTGATATATGATGGTCTGGCATATATTGTCGCGCTTACAGGCAAGTTCTTGTCTAAGCCAGCGATTCCTAGCTGACCACTTCCTACAGCCCTGAATGCGGTGAACCTCGTCTTGTACCGACGTTCCTCAAGCACCATCCAATCAGCTGGGTAATTGTTTCTGTTTACTTCCAAAACCATCAATGAGAGGGCCGACCTTGCCGTTTGTAGTGCACCGCTTGGTTATGTAGCCACCTGGATCATGACTCAACGCTTTCTCATTCATCCGCGCGGTACGTGCCCGGCTTGCTCTAGACTTGGTCTATTGATCCACTGGGGTACCGGTGATTAGAGGCTACAGCGGATCATACCCATCTCGTTGTAGCGACGCCACCAACACTACGTGTGAACCCGCCTGCCACGGCTTCCACAGAAAGGATAATGGTAGAGCATGGGGCTGATGATACTTCCACACCGGAGTTAGGAAAAGGATTTATCAACACGCAGATTGACATCGAACAATCAGTAACCGTGGAAATTCACCCGTTGTAAGGCAGCATGACCTCTGTCCTTACAATCACGCATTTCTGCCTCCTCCGTTCTACATCTTCCTCATATACTCTCGCCCGCCATCCTCAGTATCTCAAAAACGATCCGGGGCTACCATTGCGTCACCAAGCCATACTTCTCACGCCCTATGACACCGCCAAGTTGGCCACGACTGGGAACGCCTCAGGCCTAAGTCTATGCTGTGTGGGTCTCACGTCGTGTCTACAGTATTCCGTTTTGTACTTCTCCCCTGTTTGGAGACCTCCGTCATCTTATCGCTTGTTACTTTTTGTTACTTATATTTTCGTCCGCAGTACTCGTACTCATGCCGTTTCTTAAAATATGTTTGCGTCTGTCCATAATATACCTCTGCTGTCCTCACTTTGGTCGTGTCCAGGTACAGTACGTTGCCAGGTGTATGTAAAGGCCCCAGGTTCGTGCAATGAGGGAGACGTAAAGCGTCACTGTATCCCCCCTTTCCTTGTTTGAAAGCCTTTCGATGATTTTGAATTTATATTGATGATCTGTCATTCTCGTGGCGATGCTGCCCTTGTACTACTGGCTGTTTCACGTCTTGCGTTAGCTGTCAAACCCCGCCTACGCCATTCTTCTATTTCCCTTTCACCCGTCTCTTCCTTCCTTCGTCTTCCACCGAATTTATACATCCTCCTAGAAGCACAACTTGTCAACAGCGGGTCTTTAATCTACACTTCTCTGAGCTCTGTTTGAGGCCACAGAACTCGCAGACGCTGCCAAGTCGGCATGTTTCACCGTCGCCTACATGCAATGTTTCGGGTCTCCCCACATTGGTAGGCATTACTATTCACATCCTATCCAAGTCAGTCAAACAGGTTTTGAAACATGAATGAACGAGTAGCCAGAAAAAAAAAATTTGTTCACAGGGCCAAAGGTTCAATCCCTGCCAAACGCGGTCCGGTTATGAAAAGGAATGACGTGTACTGTACGTTCGAAAGGAAGTTGAAATGTACTGTGGGGATCGGCAAAGCATCGCTGCTACTCCCTTCTTCTAAGGAAACCGTCTTCTGGCTTGTCCATAGTTGTTTCGCGCCTGCCACGTGCTCTCTACAGAATTCCCCTGAAGCACGTACAGCGGTCTCAAGCAGAGGTCGGGGAAAGCGTAAAGTAGAAGGTGTCTCCACCGCTGACAGGGCTGGTGTCTATGCGTGCTGTTCGCTCGATGCACAGCACTCGTTGCTCGACATCGCTCTCTGAGAAGGATGTAGCAGCCGGGATCACTCGTGGTGCACGCACGGGCAGTGCCACTACACTAGAAGTGCTTCGTTCTTCTCTGGCCGCTAACGATTCCGCTCGATCAAAAGACTGGATCTAGGGAAAGTCGGGAACATACCACGCGGGCGAATGAGAAGGCGTTGACTCATGATTCCAATGGTAGCAAAACCAAATGACGAACTACAAAGCCAGAGGTCGCGGTGGCAGGTCAGGGCGCTAGTGATGGTTTTGAAGAGCAAAAAAAAAAACCTACCCTGCCGTTTGGATAGCATCTGGGACCTGCCGAAACAAGATGATGTTCATCACATTCACAGCTGTAAGAAAGAAATCAGCTAGAAATCACTGACATAGCAGAGGGACATGCCCGTAAGTGCGACAATATATGCCAAGCCGTCATATATCAATCTTCGAGTCTGGTAAGACAACTGCCACCGGCAGTGCTACTCGGAGGGCCACTTACATTTTCACAAGTTTTGACATGCCGCAAAGAGTCAGGGCAGGCAGTACGTGGTTAAGTTAAAGGGATGTCTCACGTTGACATCCCTTGAATCTTCATCCTGAGAAGGTAGTATGCCGCGATCGACAGGATGAGACAATCGTATAGCATAGCCGCAAAGTACATGGACCAAGTAGCGATGGGGGAATCTGGACGAGAATTTGAAACAAGGCAACTAAAGGTTTCCGTGAGAAAGGTTAGATGGGGATGAAACCTCGGACTTACTCTCCGTCAGGCCGACCAGAAGGCTAACCATGCAACTTTAGATATCCCCCTTACTAATACAAGGTCGAAGAAAGTCGCACTTACGCTTGCCATCACCGCTGTTGTGGAGCCAGTCACCAGTGAGTTGGTAATATTTGCGACGGAAGCTTTGACTCACGACGCCGGTATGCCAAGGTAGATACCCACTCGTACTGTCCTCCAAGTCAGTTGTCAGTCCGAGAATCTGTAAATTAGGAACGATCACAACGGACCCCTATAATAACAAGATAAGCCATTATTACGGTCCGGCCTACCCAGACTTTGCGTAGCGAGATGCCATACGTCCTAGAGCTCATTGTTAGACATTGGGTAGTGGTATGATAATCACTGAGCTCACCGAATAGCTAAGATTGCCTGGGACACCATTAGTTGAATGACTGGGAATAAGCTTAATCCTGAGTGACCGGGCAGTTTATGCTGACACCGACCTTTGAATACAGGGATGGTATAGAAGTAGTGGCCACAGGCTTTTGGTGTGAACTCGGGGTCCAAAAACCCCACATTGCTGAGCACTATCACGACCACACTTGAATACCTACAGAATCTGTGAGTAGATGTGCAAGGGATAATATCGAAGGGCATGCCGAATAAGAATGAACAGAGTCAGACTAGTAGGGCTAGTATTGAACGTGTTCCAGTCAACAAAAGTTTGTCGTACGCAAACCTGGCCATCACCCTTCTTACTTGTTTCTATGAGAAGACTTGTACAACCGATATTCTAAAGGGAGGGTCAAGAGATAGCTGGCCGAATGTGAGTCACGACGAGAGCTAGCTCGATAAAATGAGCAACATACTCATAAGCTGCGATAGACATTGCGGCAACACGCAAGCAGGTAGCTGTTGTCATTGCGCTTTGAGACGGATAGATCCTGACGCCAGTGCCGGTAGCGAGCATGCTTGTATCCATGAGGAAAAGAACCTGTACTAGTAACGAAAGACGCAGGGAGAATATAAAGAGGGCGGGAAGGACAACCTTTGCAGTCTGATAATAATGACATCTAAGAATTCTGCGTGACACGCCCGAGCCGCTGGGTGCTGTATTCCAAGGAGTCCGAGTCAAGCGAAGGTTAGCGTGTGTCGGATAATCTACTTGATTGTTTCCTAAATATAGGCCCACAAGTCGCTCCCGGGATGACGTGGATGATGTACGTTGGCCCGGAAACCTTTTCCGGGTCTCACATTAGCAAAAATGTCTTGCCTACACAATTGCTAGCTGGCCCGGCCCAGCAAGTTCGATGATGGAACTGAAACCCTATCATATCGTACTGTATGATCCGCAGAGAGTACATTGTGCGGGGCAGAGGAAGTTACTTCTTTTTTTAAGAGAAAGATGCGGTTCCCCGGTGAGTTGGGTTGGAACAGGCGGCTGGGGGATGACGCGATCCTCGGGCAGAGGAAGTCACGGTGTTTTCAGAAGTTACGGTGTTTGTAGAAGTCACGGCGTTTGTAGAAGTCATAGTGTTTGTTGAAGTCATGGGTGCTCGTTGAAGCACTTCAGTTGTCTAGGTCCGGGCATTGGGCTCATCCAAGCTCTATTTGTAACTTAAGAAGCTATGAATCTTTAACGCCACTGGGACACACATATAGATGATTCAAAGACGCGTTCAACTCCACGCCAGGACTCGGAGCCACCGCTAGTAAAGTGAACTGTTCTGTTCAAGACTATGTAGCACAGCAACTACGTTGTCCTTTGAGGTGCTACTAGTAGCCGTGCTCACTTCAAATTGACAATTCGTCTGCCGAAGCTCTCCTCGGACAGCGTGCGGGCCACCGAATGAATTGCTAGTGTGTGGTATCATCGTCGCGAGAACGAGGCATGGACGACCAAAACGAGAATTTAGAAAAAAAACACTGGAGAGGCGTTCAAACGAGGAAAAGGGGATGTCGTGATCCTTTGCTTCTCCATCGCATAAACTGGGGGACTTTCGAATACATATGGGGCCCGGAGACACGACCAAACAAGACAGACGTGCATCCTTACTGTACGTAAATACGTAAATGTATGTAAGAAAGGTCGGAAATGACCAGATGGAGATGAACTTTAAGCACCCCCCGATAAGTGTAGAAGTCTAACGAATTGGCCGAGAAAACGAGAGAGAACGAGGAGTCGGGAGAATTTAGAGGAAGAAATAAGGACACCGTGACGTGTAAGGGTGTGCCGTAGAATAGCGAGACATGCAGAAGTAACCCAGAAAAAAAAGGAACTAAGCGTGGTGCGAGACCACACAGCATAGAGCCAAGCCTGAGGCATTCAAACTGTTGTGAGATACAGAAGATGGCGGGATATGGGGAAAGAGCAGACGAAAGAGGTGGAATATGTGCTTCTAAGGGCAGCGATCACGTTGATCTCCACCGGGTGGACGTCCACGCTTACAGACTGTTCAATACGCATACCGGTCTGTGGGTTGACAGGTTCGTCTCCAAAGTCTGATGTGCATGCCTGGGCGGTGTAATTTGCCGCCCTCGAGTCGGTTCCGAGTTTCGTCGTTGTATTACGTGTCTATATTTCACCTTGGTTGCCCCTCGTCCGAGTCCCCTGGCTCTTGCCCAGCTGTCTTGCCTTGTCGACATAGAAAACATATCCGTTCAGTAGGGCTGGAGGCTCCTCGTAGGACTGTTTTAGCGAAACTTGAAACCAACTTGGACAGTGCTGTATGCCGTCCATAATAGGCTTAACAGCACTTTATCGCGCCTTAAAAAGTGCAGTACATGTGGTGTCGACTGTGGAAACGAAGGCCTTAAATGCATACATCAGGAGTCAGGAGTAACTTGTTAAAACAAACGTCCATAAATAGGCCGCATACAGTGCGAGGCTAAGGAAATCCTCGTCCCCGACATATCAACCGCCAGCTAGAGACGAGTTCTGAGAACTCCAGTGCCATGATCAGCATTTATTACCGAGTACGGAACAAAGCATTTCAGCGTCAAATAGCGCATGAGAGAAAGGTCTAGAGACACACACCCCATGGTACCTGTGCCGTGGCACAAGTACACCGATACACATATTAGGAGCACAGCATAAGTTCGGGCGAGTTTCCAAGGGTTAGCGCAAATCACGCTCGCCTATGGATAGGTGAAAGAGGTAAATGTTCAAGTTAGCAAGTGGTAGCGGTCAGGGATAAGTTGTTGACCGGCCCGTACAGTACCGGCCTACCACACTTTATCACGCTTGGTTTGGCAGTCTTCGCGTTTTATCGCTCAAATCATGTCCGTGAACATTTTCCATGACGAGGTATCTACGACTTTCATAAATTTGACCCCACTTTCCCCTAACCTCTTTATCTCTCAGGCAACCGAAGAAAAGGCGGAGAATGCGCGACTGTCGTCTTTCGTTGGCGCACTTGCGCTCGGTGATCTTGTTAAGAGCACGTTGGGTCCCAAAGGAATGAACAAAATCCTGCAATCTATGTCATCCGGAGATATAAATGTGACGAATGACGGCGCGACGATTCTCAAGGCGATCCAGCTCGACAATGCCGCCGCCAAGATCCTCGTGAACATCTCCAAGGTACAGGATGATGAAGTTGGGGATGGGACGACGAGCGTAACTGTGCTCGCAGCGGAACTGTTAAGAGAGGCGGAAAAACTCATCGGCATGAAGATACACCCTCAGACGATCGTGGAAGGGTATCGGATAGCGAGCGTCGCGGCTCTTGCGGCTCTTGAAAATGCTGCTGTAGACCACGGGTGCGTCGCCTGCCTCCGTTTTTTTGCTCATTGGATCCGTTTGTTAAATTTTTTTCATACATCAAGATCCGATGCTGCGATATTTCGACAGGATCTAGTCAACATTGCGCGGACGACTCTCTCATCCAAGGTATTGTCGCAGGACAAAGAATATTTTGCGAATCTTGCCGTCGATGCTGTGCTCCGTCTGAGGGTGAGAGTGCCATCTATATATGCGTGCCCTATCGTTCGTCGCTCATGCTGCTGCCTCTATAGGGTTCAACGGACTTGGATCATATTCAAGTCATCAAAAAAGTTGGCGGAAAGCTCACAGACTCGTATCTCGACGAAGGTTAGTGCTATTTTTCGACGAGGGATCGTCAGATCTGTACTGGAATTGAGTATAGGATTCATTCTGGACAAGTCGACTGGAACGAATTGCCCCAAGCGCGTTGAAAATGCGAGGATCCTCATTGCTAATACATGTACGTTGTCAACGCATCATTGTTTCATCGTATGGATTCAGAGTGCACGTATCTAGCTATGGATACCGACAAGATTAAGATTTTTGGGGCCCGCATGAAAGTTGACGGTACAGGGAAACTCGCGGAGCTCGAGCGCGCTGAGCGAGTGCGTATATATCTCCTTCAAGGATGCTCATATCACTGACTTTTTGTTTTCAAATTAGGAAAAGATGAAGGCTAAAGTAGAGGCCATTGCATCACACGGGATCAATGTCTTTGTTAATCGGCAACTGATTTACAACTTCCCCGAAAGTATCCTTGCAGAAAAGGGAATTATGTCAATCGAGCATGCTGATTTTGAGGGCGTTGAGCGCTTGTCGCTTGTCACGGGGGGCGAGATTACGAGCACGTTCGACCGGCCAGATCTTGTCAAGCTTGGGCATTGCGACCTAATTGAAGAGATCATGATTGGGGAGGATAAGGTGGGGCCTTAGACGGCGACATGCCAGAGACACCTAACCGAACCATTTTTTAGCTCATCAAATTCTCTGGCGTTGCGGCAGGCGAGGCATGTACGGTCGTGTTGCGGGGATCCACCAACCAGATGGTTGATGAAGCGGAACGTTCCCTGCATGATGCGCTCTCTGTGTTATCACAGACAGTCAAGGAGACGCGTGTTGTGCTTGGCGGTGGATGCTCTGAGATGTTGATGAGCGTGGCAGTGGAGGAGGGCGCCAAGAAGATCAGCGGGAAGAAAGCGATCGCGGCTGAGGCCTTTGCACGCGCACTACGTCAAATCCCGACCATACTGGCGGATAATGCCGGTTACGATTCGTCTGACTTGGTGGCGAGATTACGAGCGGCACACTATGAGGGACAATCAGATGCAGGGCTTAGTGAATATTCCTCCTATATCCCGGTTGTCTGAAACTTGCGGCTAACGGTGACTGATGTGACTAGACATGGACGAGGGTTCCATCAGTTCTATGATGGAACGCGGTGTCACTGAGAGCTACAAGTTGAAGCGGCAAGTTGTCCTTAGCGCTAGTGAAGCGGCCGAGATGATCATCAGGTGAGGCAATTTCTCGTTGCACGGGTCGATTTCTCAAACTGATGCCATTCGATGTCGTCTTCTCAGAGTGGACGACATTTTACGCGCGGCACCACGAAAGCGGGAGGCAGTATAAAATGTAATTTAGCACACCGTATTAGCGAAAAGATGCGAATGATAGTAGTCACGGAACGGCCCGAGCCCGAATTGTTACGCGGTGCAGCGGCTGTGCCGCCAACTCTTTCCTCAGAGCGTTTATACAGTACTTTTCTATCCTATCTCTCCTTTTACCTCTCTTCCAAAACACCCTTTTTTTATCATCGTATCAGGCTGGTCTCGTCATTCCCTTTCTCTAAATAACATGCCTTCTGGCGCAGTGCGCGCTCGTCGTCCCCCCTCACCACCCCCAACCTATAATCAATCTGTTCCAAGATTTCCGCCCAAAGAAGGTCACCTAGACGCTGACGAGCGTCGAGCAGCAGCGTCTCTAGGCTATGGTCCTGCCCGCAAACCGGGGCGTGCTCTTGCTCTTGGTGGATACAACATCACACCTGGCGAGTGGAAGTTGCTTCTCGTTGTTGTATTCATCGCGTCAGCGGTACGCTTGTTCCGGTTATCGAAACCCGATAGTGTCGTGTACGTATGATCCTCTTGTCGTAAACGTGCGTTCCGGTTTTTGAGTTGATTGGCCCTACAACCCCCACAGATTCGATGAAGTGCATTTTGGCAAGTTCGCCTCAAGGTACATCAAAACGCGATATTTCGTGGACGTTCACCCCCCGTTGGCCAAACTTTTGATCACTCTTGCCGCTTTCGTGTCTGGTTTCAATGGCAACTTTGATTTTTCGGAGATTGCAAAGTAAGTGTCTCGCCTATCAAAGGACGTCCTTCTGATCGTTCGGTGCGATACTCCAGGCCATACGAGAATACGCCTTACGTGGCCATGCGTATGGTCCCCGCAGTCCTGGGAATCGGTACCATCCCTCTCGCCTACCTGACTCTCCGCGGTCTCGACTGTCGCGCAACCACCGCTCTGCTTGCCTCCCTCCTCCTCATTTTCGAGAATGCCCTCGTCACTCAATCACGACATATTCTTCTCGACTCTCCCCTCGTCTTCTTTACTGCCCTCACCATATTCCTCTGGACCGGTTTCTGCAACGAAGACAAGCACGAACCCTTCACGGACCGCTGGTGGGCCTGGCTCACTCTCACAGGTCTATCCCTCGGTGCGGTCGTCAGCAGCAAGTGGGTGGGCCTGTTCACCATCGCGACCGTTGGATTGGGGACTATTCGGCAGCTATGGACAATGTTGGGTGACTTGCGCGTCCCGCCGAGGTTGTGGATCAAACATTTCTACGCCCGCGCTCTCTGCCTTATCCTCGTTCCGATCCTATTCTATATGGCTATGTTCGAGATACATTTCTTGATTTTAGAGAATTCCGGTGAAGGAGATGGGTTCATGAGTGCAGAGTTTCAGCATATGTTGGGAGGCCGTGGCATGGCGGATACGTTTGCAGGTACGCTCAGAATTGTATACACACGGGGTTTCCACCAACCTAGCTTCATAGATGTTGCCATCGGCTCCAAAGTGACTCTCCGCCACGTTAACACGCAAGGTGGCTATTTACATTCTCACCCCCATAATTACCCTGGAGGCAGTCAACGTACGCGATCTCAGCGTTGTCATTTTTATTATCTCATCGATGTTTCCAGAGCAGCAAATAACGTTGTATCCTCACATTGATGAAAATAATGACTGGCGTATCATCAACGCGACTCAAGATAACCACCCCGAATTGGACTGGTTGCACCTCCCCGAATTAGTCTACATCGAACATGGTTCACGCGTCAAGTTTAGGCACATCAGCACCGAGAAGAATCTACATTCGCACGACTTTCGCCCACCCGTCTCGGAAGTTGAGTTCCAGAACGAGGTGTCTGCATATGGGATGATCGGCTTTGTTGGCGACATGAACGACGATTGGATTGTGGAAATAGAGAAAGGTACTAGAAGAGATCCCGTCTCCAATCGTCGTGTGCGCACACTGGGGACGCAGTTCAGACTGAAGCATGCCTTGACCGGATGCTACCTGTTCTCTCACAAAGTCAAGCTGCCATCGTGGGCCTACGAACAACAAGAGGTGACGTGCAACAAGAATGCTGTAAAGGCAAACTCATTGTGGATGATCGAGTCAAGCGAACATACCAAGAGTAAGAGCATGGATCAGCCTGATAGGCGTGACTGACACCAGTATACTCACAGCGCCTCCAAATGCACCAAAGGTCAACTACCGTAAGCTGAACTTTTTCGACAAGTTTTTCGAGCTACAGGGTGTGATGTGGCAAACAAATGCGGGACTTACGGATCGACATACATTTGACTCGCGCCCTCACTCATGGCCCAGGCTACTCCGCGGTATTGTGAGTACTCCTACGCCCAAAGTTCTGTGTGAAGAAAACTCACGAACGTTTCACAGAACTTTTGGGTTAAAGACCATCGCCAGATTTATCTTATTGGCAACCCGATGATCTGGTGGTTGAGTACAGCCTCAGTAGCTGGCTACGTTGCAGTGAGGGGTTTCCTCATCCTTCGCGCACAGCGGGGTTATCGGGACTTTGAGAGCAGTGAGGAGTTCCTTCTCGTCTCCGTGACTTGTATGTCCATCTAATGGTTCAATTGCGTTCCTCAGCCAAAGTTGTCAAATATGACACGCTATGTGGTTTCCTCTTCATGGGCTGGAGTCTTCATTACCTCCCGTTCTTCCTCATGGGTCGCCAGTTATTCCTCCATCACTATCTCCCCGCGTTGTATTTCGCGATTCTACTACTTTGTGCCGTCTTCGACTTTTTGACGTCGACGCTCCGTCCGCGTTGGCGTCTCCAGATCGCAGCGGTGCTTGCAATCATCGCAATCTGGAATTTTTCGATCTTTAGCCCACTGGTGTATGGGAACATGTGGACAAAACAACAATGTCATGATGCTCAATGGTTGAGGACTTGGGACTTCAGTTGGTACGAGATCGCCAAAATTGATCATCTTTGTCACTGACTTGATTATTTTTCAGCGACAGCTTCTATGATGACGTACGCTTTTGCTTTCTTTTTTCCCTCGCTGATCGCTGATCAGCCTTTCAGTATTTGCAGTATAGAGGTGTCACCTTAAGTACGCCCCAGAAATCTAGTGTCATTGCCCCACCTCTAGCCACAATTGGCGGCGAACCAGATGGACGCGGCGCAATGGTCGTCGAAGACAACGTTGGTCAGGATCCCGATGTGCCACCGAAAGCAGAAGAAACCGCGGTGGACGCAGAGAAAGCCGAACCTGGTCGCGACATTTTCGCCCAACCGCCACAAGTGGATATCATGAGTAAGGAGAAGAAGGTCGTCCCAGCGCCTGCTGAAAACGACGAACCAAAGGCGATTAGCTCCGTCGGCGTTCAGTCGGATGACGGACCTTCAGAGACGTCGGCAGACCAACCACTCGACGGCGCTTTATCAGGGACGGTCATGGAGAATACAGTAGCTAAAGAGAAGCTGATAGTCCAGGGGCCCCCAGAAGCAGAGCAGGCAGAAGCGGACGAAGTACGTCAGGAGTTGTTCCCTGAAGCGCACGTATGAATGCCGCGATAAAATTAGAAGGATGTCCTTAATCATTATATCCCGTCTTGGCTTGTATTACATCGTCTTGCTTAATACCGTAAAAAGTCCCACTTACTGAATCAGGCAAGTCGCCTTCCCAATGAACACTCTCCTTCGACGCTCGCTACGTCCACCCCTCTTGTTGCGACACCACCCCAGACCACCCTCACATATATGTGGTCATGTAGCACAAAAGCAATATTCGACCCATAACCCCGACAACATGAAGGACAAGTCTGCTATTGGAGTACGTCACGCTAATACTCCCTTGCTCTGCGTTAACGAATTTACGTGCTGCATAACGTAGGTGTTTACTCCTAAAGCTGCAGCGCTTTTCGTTCTTGCCGGTACAGGACTTTATTTCTATTTTCAATGGGAAAAGCAACGGCTCCAAGAACAAAAGCGTGAGTCCGACCCTGGGTGTATTGTCCGTTTGATTTTGTATTCAATATTCAGAAACTAGAAAAGGAGATGGAGTCACGCTCCGTCGGACGCGCCCAAGTCGGTGGGCCATTCGAAATGACGACTCATCACGGCAAACCATTCACAGAGAAGGATCTACTCGGAAAATGGAGTCTCATCTACTTTGGGTTCACAAACTGTCCTGACATATGCCCGGAAGAGTTGGACAAGATGAGTGCCGCTGTGACGGAGCTTGGTACGTAGTATCAAATAAAAAAAAGCCTTGTATGGCACTGAGCTTCCCCCTCCCGTTCGCAGATAAAATATTTGGTCCCATCGTCCAGCCAATTTTCATATCGGTCGATCCCGCACGCGACACGTTCCCACTGATGGCCCGTTATGTATCCGACTTTCATCCGCGTCTTATCGGACTAGCAGGAGACTACGCGACGACCAAGGCAACGTGCAAGGCGTACCGAGTATATTTCTCGACGCCACCAGGTACCAAACCAGGCGACGACTACCTCGTCGACCACTCTATCTTTTTTTACTTCATGGATCCTGAAGGTAACTTTGTCGAGGCTTTTGGAAAGTCTAGTACGGAGACGGACGTTATCGAAAGAGTCAAACGAGAGATTGAGGAGTGGGCGAAGACCGAAAAAAGACCCGTAGCTTGACGGCCTAAGTTTATGGAGAGAGCTCACACTTTTATGGTTTTTTTTTTTTTTTGCACTATCATTTGTTATCACCATCATCACCGCTCCGTAATGATTATCATTATCTTCTCCTGGGGTCAGGAAGTACATCGGAGTTTGTGACAGTCGAAGCAGGGTGTCTATTTTATGAGTCGGCAGCAGCCTCTCTCTCCCGGAGTTTCTGCTTGGAAAGCGCCTTCATCCTGCGAATGTAACTGTATACCGGATGCGTTTAAAATGCGTGGAAAGTTCAGCTCAAAAAAAGTAGAGAAAAGACATACTCGTCATACTGACACCTGACATCGTTGTCAGAAAAAGTAAACCAACGGGCGTCAGCCAGAAGAAACGAACGCACTTCTCATACGCGTGTCTTTCATTCTCGCACTCCCATGGCAGATAATAGTTTTCCTTGCGACAAACGTTCAACGGCAGCAGTAGGCTAGTTAACCAACACGTAGTAGGTTCACGAGTGACCCATGGGGATTAGAGAACAGTGCACAGACGCGTGGACGGGAAAAGAAGATACATACGCAGAGCATTGGTCTCGCCATGCGATTGGGACCCTGTGAGCCTTGAGCTCTTCTTGTGAGGCTGTGGTAGAGGACATGACTGAGACGGTAAGGCACTCGGTTTGGGCTCTCCGGGTTGACACGACTTTCTCACTGGCCGGTAGTACTCGGGCCGGAAGAACCTGCAGAGCTTGAGGATTGCTCGTATTCACTTGTCTTTGACTCGGTGGGTAGCACGGTTGGCCTCGTTGGATCTCTGAACTTAGGAGTGAAATTCGTGTACAGCGTTTCAGATTCAAGCCGCTGTGGAGAGACTACACTATGCCTGTGAACAACTTCATGTGGACCGTAAGCGCTTATTGGATTTCTACTGATCCCAAAATCGCAATAATTGACAAGTCCGATGTTGGATGAGCGGCGAATGGAATATCTTAATCTGTGAAGGACCCTCACGCCGGAAATACAGTAGTCCCCCATGGAACACTTCATAAGATCTTTTATCAGCCTGTAATACTTCTTTTTACACCACTAGGCAGAAGGAACTACGTAGGTATGGTAAGGAAACGTCAACAGAGCTCGTAGTGAAGCACGTAGTGAAGCACGTAAGCCAAAGATACTCCCGCGGAAATGTCCACCCACGTCCGATTGCCTAGAAACATTCTAAAGACGGGACATAAGACATCCAAACCGAGATCATGAGATAGGCTATAAACACGTACTGCGGTGCACAATCCCGGGGCCAGACTCATCGTACTCTTGCTTCGAACACCAGAGATTTTGGAACGTGCTAAGCGAGGCAAGAATAGAACCACCGATCCAGACGGAGTATTTACGTTCCGGAGGAGCAACAATCTTGACCTTCATGCTCGCGGGGGACAGAGTCGTAAGCTCCTTTTGCATACGGTCTGCAATACCCGGGAACATGGTCGTGCCGCCAGAAAGGACCACATTGCCATACAAGTCACGACGGACATCGAGATCGCACTTGAAGATGGAGTTGTACCTGCGAAAAAAAGGTTGAGCGGGAGGAGCTAATTGACGAGGAAGTACTGTTTACGTCGTCTCGTGAATACCAGCAGCCTCGAGGCCGAGGAAAGAGGGCTGGAAAAGAGCCTCTGGCGCGCGGAATCTGAATGACATTAGGTTGAAGCTATATAAGAAGTCACAGAATGTCTCACCGTTCGTTACCGATGGTGATGACCTGACCATCAGGAAGCTCATAGCTCTTTTCAAGAGCAGAAGACTGCGCAGCCGTCTGAAGTTCTTGCTCGAAGTCGAGGGCGACATAGCATAGCTTCTCCTTGATGTCACGGACGATTTCACGCTCCGCAGATGTCGTGAAAGGATAACCACGTTCTGTGAGATTCTTGACGAGAAGGTCGGTGATATCACGGCCAGCGAGGTCCAGGCGCAGGATAGCGTGAGGAAGAGCGAAACCCTCGTAGATAGGTACGGTGTGCGAAACACCATCACCGGAGTCGAGAACAATACCAGTCGTACGACCAGAAGCATAAAGTGAAAGTACGGCCTGGATCTGGACGTAGAAAGCGGGTACGTTGAACGTTTCGAACATAATCTGTGTCATCTTCTCTCTGTTTGCCTTGGGGTTGAGCGGAGCCTCGGTAAGTAGGACAGGGTGCTCTTCGGGGGCAACGCGCAGTTCGTTGTAAAAGGTATGGTGCCAGATCTTCTCCATATCATCCCAATTAGTGACAATACCATGCTCGATCGGGTACTTCAGGGTCAAAATACCACGCTTCGACTGTGCCTCGTCTCTGCAGTATGTGAGTTATGAGATAACATGAGGCAAAAATGAATGGCTGCTGACCCGACATAGGAGTCCTTCTGACCCATACCAACCATCACACCCTGATGGCGCGGGCGGCCAACGATTGATCTATCATCGTAAACGATCCCTTAGCAGATGCTGACTGGTTTAAACGATATCTAGACCCACGGGAAGACAGCACGGGGTGCATCGTCACCAGCAACTGTGGAAGAAATAAGTTTAAATCATGAAAAAGGCCAGCAAGACACTGACAGCCGGCTTTGCACATGCCAGAACCGTTATCAATAACCTAGGAGCGATGTGAGATCAGAGGTGATTTTGAGCGATAATATGAAAGACCAACAAGGGCGGCGACTTCGTCCTCCATGTTTGACGATAGTTGAGTAGAAAAAGAGGTTGCTGTAGGAGAGGGAGAAGGAAATGATGAGGAAGTTGAAAGAAAAAGACTTAGGGTTTTTCTTTTTTGAAGCTCAAGCTCTTAATTGATCCCCGCCCGGTCCGGCTGCTCACCCGGCTGCGCAACCCAAATTAGGTTCAACGCCGAGCCAGCGACCTCCGGTGTCACCGAACTGCGCTTCTTGGCAACTGTCATAGCTTACTGTACTTCTTGCTTTCACCCACTGTTGTGCCTCCGAAGCGAGAACAACTGCGCGTCCTGCCCTCTTTTCTGCTCAATTATTTGATAATTTGACTCGGTCAAACTGATACCGGGGGGGGCATCAAAGCCATGCTGCACCGCCTGCGTTCCTCGAATCGGAATTCTTCATTCCGTGAAGCTGTAGCCCCCCCGAGTCAGCCCTCGCTGTCTTATCACCTACGTCATGGGTGACGAAGCAAGACTAAATATTAATGTCACCACGTTAGCCGGGGAAGGGGGCGTTCGACTCGCGAGAGTGGTGTGATCTTACCCTGCGAGAGGTTCATGCTCTCACGAAGCGTAGGACGGAATTGCGTGTTTTACCCATCAACGCGGTTAGTTGTCGACACCTTGATCCTTTCATCCTCAATCTTTGGGCGGCCAGCTGATAGAGATGGCTTGTATATCCTGACGTTCTCCCTTCAGCTGTCAGTGGATATCGTTCCATAGTTGAATAAATCACTTTGGGACAAGAGGGACTCTCCAATGCCGGCGTCTCTTCGTGAAGCCAGAAGGATAAGTATCATTGGGGCCCCTTGGTTTCTGCGAAACAAGAGAGAAAGATTGCCATGTTTAAACCTTTTGAACTACCTGCCAAATGCATCATGGCGCATAGCCTAATACAGGCGCCGGCCATATAAAGACGAAAACCGCACAGCGTAGAGCTGGTTCTGAGTGTACCAACTTGAACGCGGAGATGAAGACACGTCACAGTAGCAAATGCCCAATACGTCCCTTTCAATTAATAAATTTCCAAAGATTTTGCACTCGCAAAGTTTCTGGTGTTTATCACAAAAACGCGTCGCTTTTGGAGGCATGAGAAAAAGAACCACGGCACCCAGGATTCCCGCGTGGTCCCCCACCGTGGTACTAACTGAGCGGCACTCTGGTTAACTGCGCAGATCGGACGGGATGCGGTATTTTCAGAGTCCTATGGCCGTGGATGTCATATTATTGATTCAAACGGTATATATACAGGTCTCAGGCTTCCCTCAACATGAAAACCAATACCGCCGCTGTGCTACTGCCAGCAAGACTGCCAGTGCAACACGCGCGTCAACATCACATCGCCTACACGGTACGCCCCGTACACTATGATCCATACTGACATAACTATGTGGCATTTCGGTCGGTGTGGTAAAAGCGTTGGAAATTGATGGCGTGTTGAGTCTCCCTAGCACGAGCCCACAAATGTGGGACCGCAAGCGTGAAGAGCCTCAAATCTATAATGGCCTCATCACTCAGGCCTCAGGCACCAGGCCCGGGTCGGCCAGTTGTCTCGAACCTACTACAACCGACACAAGGATAGGAACTGAAGCTGTAAATTCACAAGAAAAAATCGCGACGCCCACTGCCGGTGGCTGGCGCCCACAAAGAATATTCTAAACAGATATCTATTCAGGACAAGAACAATACTGTGGCATAACTCAGCAAACGCGAAGCAGTGTCCAAAATGTAAATTTTTAGTAGGTGTTCCAGCATTCTTCCTTTGAAAAGTCCCCCTCCAGCGTGCGCCAATACCACTGGCACTACATCGATTGTGGAAATGGCTATTCTGGAGCAACGGCCCTGGCGGTGTGTCTGTTACTGCTGAAAGAGCCTCGTAGCCTCTTGAGAAAGCGGGTTGTATTTTTCTGACCTCGTAAATGGCTAATTTCTCCCTCAATTGCTTCGGTGAACAGCCCTCTGTGAAAGGCTATTAGATGTTTCCTGATCTTCTCTGGACGGGTCCACTTTATACGACAGAAGGGACACTCCTGTGGCAGTTGGTGCTTGTCTCGGATGTGGCGTTTGAGGTCTTGTGCTCTTCCATATCTTTTGTCACGACAGGCACCGCAATGCCACTCCGGAGAAGCCCTACCAAGGTACGGCGCACCCTGTGGGCTTCCTGTTGATGGAGGACATCCACTGTCTATCCGTTCCAGAGCCTCAGAAGCTTGGTCATCACGGCATTGGAAAGGCGATATTGATATTGGGTGAGGGCCCGTGCCTGAGGTACCTTCCGAACGCCGCCGCGATGACTGACCTTGTGATACAACCAGGGTTGGGTCTGGGTCTGGGTCTGGGTCGCAGGGATTTGAAAGCTGTACATTTCGCCATTGAGTTGACGGCGAGCTGGTCCTCCATTCAGAAGGCTTGTCCCTGCCATGGTGCGGATCGTCGTGCCGTGCGGCGATGTCCTACGGTAGGCGCCCCAATGTCAGGGATGTCGATTGCGCGATCAGGACTCGAATCCGCTCCCTCACCTGATCTGCTGGAGCGTCAATCGCACAAATCGGGTCATTTGAGAATTGGGTGAACCCATTCCGGATGCTGTGATTGGGACCGCCGGGTGCGAGGGCCATCAGGAGACCCGTTTCTGGGAGGTGCTCTTCCAAAGGCATGGATGGCCCAGGTGCTGAGTTTCCTACCCTCGGAAACCACAGCGACTCTCCATGGGGGCACTTCGTGTTCGTGTCTTGGATACCAGAAAATACTATCTGGGCGGGCTGTTGGACATGGGTATGTATCAGTGACCGCTTGAACAACTTTCTACCCAAAGTTTTACCAGGACGTGCGGTTGGGCATGATGAACCCACCACGCTAAGCTTTGAAGATTAGAACCATTACTCTTCTGTGTTCCTAGACTTATGATTAAAGATGGGCTAAACTGCGATGTACATGAATGGCCTACCGAATCCCTCTGGACGGTCCAAGCCTTGGAAGTCTTGATTTCCCATAGTCATGCTTCTTTTAAACGGCACAACTCGATATCTGGACCTCACGGACTCTGGGTGAGGACTTCGGGAGATATATAGGTAGGCCTGTGTAGGGGAACGTATACACGATACCAGAGCCACTACCGCAAGGGAAAGGGAAGAGGGACTTCAAGTTGCTTTGAGTCGTAGTTCGCGACTTCACATGAGATCGACATTTATAACTACCCAGCATATCAATCCTCTACATGCAGACTAGGTCCGTCCTTGGAACGTCTGGATTTAAATTTTCGGTAAATCTAAAAGTAACACCGTCTTTGGTCTTACCGGCGGTGATAGTAACGGTGACGTGAGTCGTTTAGCGGTGAGCGTCAACAAGCTCCTCCCTTGCTACGCTTTATCTCCCGTCCATTGTATTAATTTTTTTTTCCCCTTACCACAGAGGAAACCCAGGATACGGGTACGCTTTATTAGGTTACAGGTTATAACACACCACCTCATCCACAACCCAGGGCAGACCAATCATGTATCCAGGCGCAGGCGATCGAACGTGCCTCAAACCATTCAATTGAATTAGCGATGAAATTCACAGGTGCTAGCGTCGTAAGAACGGGCCCTTCAATACAGTAGTGCGATTCTCAAACAAGACTGGATGAATCTTCGATTTAGAACTGATCGTTCTCAAGCTCATTCTTTGGAGGTCATCACCGTGCATGTTGGCAGGCGTGTTCACGACTGAGAAAGCTGGGACTGTCAAGAAAAAACGCATAGATGGTTCATAGTCCACCCGAGAAGTACGGGAATTCACCCGATGGATATGTGAACTTCCTGGGAGACCTGTATTTGGGTTACCAATTAGGTTGGCCCAGATGCCAAGGCCCCCTGACATATCCCGCCGGTCAACGCCTCCCACGCTGGAAAATTTGGAAGTTTGGCTGAATGTAGAACAATTGGCGCTATATAATCAACGTAGAGGTGCCTCAGGCATCGCCTTTCAGAGAAAGCGCATTTCGATAACGGAACTAACCCTAAAATGTCTATGTGGGTTGACCCAGGCCTAGAACATATCGGCTGTCTTGTCGATCTCGCATGGACACGATATGAAGGAGGCAGTAAGCGGGGTCATGTATATGCATTATTGTTGTTGAGGGTCCACGAAAGCGGAATTTGACGTGGCCGTTAATGTTCTATAAGGCAACGAGTCTAAAAATTGAACCGTCAGTGACGCTCACCCGTTGTAATCCCCGCACTGGATATTCATTACAATCGGTCCGTGAGTCTTCACCCACTGACCGGTAGGGAGGAATTCTGATTTGTGCCCATGAGAGGAGGCGGAAAGGTGGCTGCACCGCCACGCGCCAATTTGTTGCAGGGTTGGGAATGTTGATAGGCGTCCCGACGTACCAAAAGGTGGCGATACCCAGCTATTTTCAAAACAAGCTAGACAGCCAGCACAGTAGCCCGGAGAAATGCGGAAGCCATTATTGGGGACTCTATACGGAGCACAGGTTTGCAGGGACTCACATTACAAATAGCCTAACAAGCTGAAGGAAATGTGTAAAAAAAGTATGACCATACCGCATTTGTCGCTTGTTGTGCTTTCCAGGACAGAAATAATACCCCCTTCATTTACGGTTTTATCCCCACAGTATAAAATGATGTCAGTCGCACGCTGGCTGTGCTCTCACCTCATGTCTGGACCTGGGTGTTGTAGCCTTATATCGGATTTTCAGCTCAAGTAGCTGCAAAAAAAAAATGAAATAAGCGACCCAGGGTCGGAACACGTTGTCGATAGGCGCCGTGAGGATACACACCATGAAGTGGAGTGGCATTTTGTTAGTAGTTATGCTTTGCTGCTCCTTTAGCACTTGCGACAGGCTTCGAAAGAGGCTGTTGCACTACGTTCGACTGGAGTCTGTGTCTGCAAAGCAAACAGACCCTTTTGTGGCCAGGGACCTGGAAAAAAACATGAGGACGTGGAATGAGCACCATGCTTCGCTGTCGAGGATGCTAATACAATCACCTCCGTCGAGTACCACGGCAAGGTTCAAGATTCAATATGCATGGCCTAAGGGAGCTGGCTCCGAGCCGCAACAAGGTGGTTCCACGAGTCGCTTCTTTTCAGTAGGTTAAACTGGAAGTCAGGCGGAGGTGTGTGTTCATAATCGGTTCTGCCGCGTCAACTTGGCGATGCAGAACCAATTATGAATAAACACAGAATACAGTGCTGACGGAGCGGCCCGGAACTCGAACTCAAAGGCAAGGGCTGGGGAATGTGAGCAAGAGAAAATGCATAAAAAGCAGCAGTCTCTGTATTTCCATTTTCCAGGACAAGTGGTCCAACAGCTGAGAGGGCCGCAAGAAGGACGGATGGGGCTGGGGCCCGGCATTTAATTTGTTTGCCACTGGCACTCCAGGTACAGCACGTGTTATGATTTGATTGGGATTTGGGGTCGTACTAGTAAGGAGGCGCGAAGGAATCCCGCAAACCCCCTCCTACATCCCACCTCTCTTGTTCAAGGGCTGGGAGTGCAACTGGTCACACAAGTAAAATGCCATATGACGCCCTCTGCCTCTACAGTACATGGGACAATTCAAGCCGAAGCTGATCCTGACAGGAACAACATGTAAAGTTATGAAGCACATTCTACAACTCTAGCAACCCTTCTGATTCTTCTCGATACTACTTGTGACGCCTTTTCCCCTTAAAACCCCTTGTCCTTGCCTCTACTGACTCGAATGATTTCGAGGTGTCGACTCGGAGGGTAGAAACGCTCGCGTTACGTGGACCGTCGGCCTGAGCACCGAGCACATCATTCCTTGGGAGCTTCAGACTTGACTTGGAACCCCACGATTCGCTATAAAGGACATTGTATCATTACGTCCTCGTAACTGACGAATTTTCTGCCGCTCTTCCTTGCTAAACCGATCTTTATGGACTTTTTCCAGATGTGCCCTGACGTTTCGGGGGCGAGTCCACTTGAAATGGCAGAATGGACAGTTTTCTGGGGGTTGGTGCTTGTCGTTAATGTGCCTTTTGAGTTCTTGAGCTCGTCCATATTTTCTATGACAATGTGCACAGCAGTGCCGCACCCGGCGGGAATCACTGCTATATTGCACGGGGGAACTTTGTGCGCTCTCTGTTTGTGGAATCGGTTCACTTTTCACATGTTCAAGAGCCTCGGAAATTTGGTCCCGGTGGATACCTGTCACCGAAGTACCTTTTGAACGCCAACATGATGGTACCTCATGAGACCCTTGGTAATCACGACAGGGCAGGCTTGTCCTATGGGGGCGTAGCTGGTCATTACGCAATTGGGAAGTTGACGACACAGCCGTCTTCCGAGAATGGTGTTCTCTGGTGAGCTGCTGGTCATCCTCTGGAGCGGTGATACACTATGTTCATCAATGTCAGGATAGATAATGACCTTCTCTCAACCTGATCACGCACCTGTTCTGGTTGAGAACCAGAACCATTCTCGGGAATCTGGACATCCAAGCATGCCCAAAACGCATCCCAAAAGTTCCGGTCAAAGTTGGGTGTCAACAGAGGACTGGATTCCAGAAAGCCGACAGCTATCTGTGTGGGCCACGTAGTTGGGTATATCAGTTGCAATTGCGATTTATCCGTTATCAATTGCTTACCGGGCCGTAATGTTGGGGAAGATGGGGGTGCCATGACAAATTATGAAGACTCGAGTCGTCACCGGTGGAATTTTCTGACCCTGCTGTTAAGGAGACAAGCTGACCTCCGATATATACTGGTAGCTTACGGGGGGTTGGTTGGGGATTCAATCCTTGATCACCCCTCAAGCTAGTTGTATAGTCCATTAGGACAGCACAGTATCTTGTTCTCGCAGGGGAAAGGGATGTTTAAAGGGTGCGTACCACACACTACTGCGGAGGCTTGACCTCCTTACTTTGTTGCTTTTAAATTCCACTAACCTGACCGCGCGGTCGACAGAGCTGATTCTGGGCCTACTTTTCCAGGCAACGGTGTCAAAATCAAATGACTGTGAGCAGCTGCCATATCTTCTCACGGGGTTAACATTACCATTACCAGTAAGTGATGGGGATGTATATGTGCCGTTTCACCATATTCATGTATCTCGCATGTGGTTAGTACCTGTGCCTGCTGACGTTATCGACGGCACTTGTCTTTTGTAGTTGGTAACGGGCTGAGCGCTCTTTGCATCATACCTTTTGCTGATAATCCCAAATGTTCCACGAGGGAAATGACCAGCTGATACAATGCGCAAAGGTCAGGAACGCCCCATTTGGCCTGATTTCAGAGTGTACCCTAGCCCTTCCCCAGCGTTCCTGAGCTAGTCCATTTCGAAAAGTACGTGGGCACTTTTTGGTGCCACGGATCCATTACGACTTGGGCGCCTCAAAATCAGGCCAGCGTGTGTTTTCTCGAACATTGCGGCGCTTTTCATGCCCAAATGCCCTCAAGTCTTAACTTTCAGCAAGGCTTTGACCTTGCGGCGTTTTTCAGTGACCAAATGCAGACTCAACTTTTAACCATCAGTCAAATACGCGGTTTTTTTAGAGCTCGCGGCGTGTTTCAGCGCCCAAATGCGTTCTCGTTATTCCTCGAGTCAGGCGTCAGTCCCTCTCTTAGTTACTCTCGGCACTTTTCAGCGCTCAAACGAAGCTCTCCTAAGTCATAACATCAGACACAAATGCTTTTGAGCTCTCACGATCGCGGCTCACCAGCGCTCACCCCCCATGGTTCATTTTATTCTACAATTATTTGATTGTTTATGCCTGTTGCCTCTACTTGTAATACTCACAGGTACACAGATCAGAGGGAGGATCTTTATTTAGTGTGTGTATCCTTTGGTCATCGCCGCTCCACACATCAAACGATACATTTGTGTTATGTGTCCGCAGTCATCGTAACCTGTGGCGGTCTACAGGTCAAGTATTATAGAGAGGGTTATTAGACAGATGGAGGAATGGAGAGTAAATTGAGATAGTTACGTCTATATCCACTTCAGTTACTGTGTGGCACCTGGGGGTTTCTGTTGATCCATACTAGGTCATATTTATCCCTTTGTCACTCAAGTCGATGGATGTGATTCCGGGCGAATCTAGATGGGTGCCACGGCTTCTTCATGTGTACTGTAAATAAAATCGAATCGACGTTCGTTCTATATCCGGATCGCACTTTGCGGCAAGGCGTATTGGAAATAATAACTACGTTCTCATGCATCTTCTACTTCATCATGAACAAATGACTTCACACAGTTTCCTACCATCATTCTCCCCATTATTAGCCGCTGGCTGATGAACAACTATACCCACCTATGGATCGATAGCCAAATACATCAGGTTGAGGTTGCACAATCGTTATACAGATTCCTTAGTATAGTTCAAGTTCCCAGTGGGTATCAGCAAAAGTTGTTGAAAAATGATATCCCCATGCCTCGGAAAAACGATCGTCATGTACGCGACCTAGGCGCGTCATTAGTGTTGTCATCGAGATTTCCAACGTGAAATGCAGCTCTCAGGCGCGAGAAAAAGTGTCCTGACTATAGTTGGGCCCGATCAATAAAAAGTCACTGATAGGTACCAAGAGTGCGTTGACATCTGGATTGGGCTTTGAGTTGTGCTTATCCTCACACGCCATCTCTACAGGATTCAGGTTACTCCGAAAGACTAGAGTTTCACTTCCAACACGGTCAGGGTTATACCTGACAATGTAAGACTTTGGAAGGCTGAAATTCACTTCCTTCCTGAAACTTCCAATCGAAGCGAGGCCAAAAGTTGACTAAGGCGGTTGTTCATGGCAAACTCATGATCCGAAACAACCCAAAGATGGTGGATGACCTTTAACCATATATACGCCTCCCCCTGGAACGCTTCATATCTCTCCCAAATGAGAAAATGGACGTACATTGAGTTCCGCCGCTGCGCCCTGGAGAAATAGAATGATAGACGCACAAACTTGACCTTATGAAGCGTTTTTAAAAAAACGGCATCTGCTGCGTTCCCACCCCGATTCGTGGCAAACGGGAGCCCAGCTAATCAAATTCAAGATAACACCCGGACCCATCAGGTAAAAGTTCATTACAAGTAACTTGGTATCTTCGTTGAAGACGGCAAGTCGATCGTGGTTGATGCTGCACAGCGTTTTGACCCCCACACTTCGAGCAGTACCCCTCGGGGATCCAGCACAAGCGCTCGCCCATGTTATCGAGTACCCAGTTCCCGAACGACTTTTTCTTCTGGAGGACTTCGGAGTCGAGGTGTGCGACTGTTCATTCGGTCTTCGTTTGTATGGGTATGACAGTGTCCACATTCCACACCGGATACCAAGCCGTGACTGGATGGACCCTCCATGTATTTGATGTTTGATAAGAAAAAATGGGGATGGAAAGTGGATGCAGGTAATGGGACATCTCGGTTGAGTGGTGTGTTGTGAATGGGCGGAGGTTCAACGTTCAACGTTCAACTGTCAGTCAAATTGCGTAGATGTTTTTTTTTTCAAACGAGGTGTTCGAGGTATTGGAGGATCCATCAATAATGGCCTATTTGTACCTTTACTAGTCGGGGTCTTGGCCCCTGAACAAGAATCAACAAATTGATTTCTTTCTGCCCCCTAATTGGCCCTACCTGATGAGGGGGGACACGTCAGAGCGACGAGGGAGAAGGCCGGAACGGGGGGGGGCTGACATAAGCGCCCCCCACAAATTTTAATTGTACTACCGAGTGAGACACAGAAAAGAGGTAAGGTCTGAGGTCACCTGCCGAGAGAACCAGAGAACAAGGAGAAAGGCTGTGCTACCGAGCGAGACAGGTGAAAGGGGGAGAGAGCAGTCACAATTAGACTTATGTAAACAAAGTTTTAAGTCGATTAATCTCTCACACTCACTGCGCGTGGTGGCAGCACTGCTTTTGGTTGCTTTATTGCTTCCGCCCTCAGCGCTCAGCGTGCAGTGTCGGTTTTTCAAGGACCAGACAACCCAGGAGCCGATCTAAGGTCGCGAAGCAGAGATGGGAGACTAAAAAAGGGTATAGCGGACGTCCTCATAGTAATAATCCTTGTTCCTTTATATACGGTGCTGTATAGAAACCCTGCTAGTTCGTATCGACTACGAGGTATACCACCTACAACTAGCGCGAAGGATCAAAAACAAGACTAGCAAGTACGATCGGAAATAAAGATACCTATTAGAAAGCTGAAGGACGGCGCCGTCGACGGACACCTCTAAAAGAAGCCGAAATTACTTCTCTGATACGGGGGGTGGGATGGGAAATGCTAGTGAAAGAGTGGGGGTTCGTACGGGGGCCGACCATAGCAGGTAAGCTACAACACCGCGAAATAGGTAGCTGGATCCATTATGTGTATTTCAACTCGTCCATGTCGTCGAAAGGCCAGTGCGCCTCGACCTGAGCCCGATCCGCCTCCGACTCGGCCGCCGCCAATCCATCCTCCTTCAGCTGCTTGCTGCGTGCCATGGCTTCCTCATAGTACTCGACAGGCACCCAGCCCTCCGGCCCGTGGCCAATCACGGCCCGACACTCCTCTAGAGCTTCATCTACCTCCCTCTGTTCCTTATCTAGCTCCCTCGTCTGGTGTACGTCATCGGGGTCGAACACGACAGGACACGGCGCGCCTCCCCCTGTGAGCGTCTCCCAGTTTTGTGTTGCGTCTATCAGTGCGACCTTCAGCGCGAGAGTTTCGCCCTCCCACGGGTCGCTGGCGTGGCGGAAAAGGCGGCGGCGGAACAGATTTTTGGGGTCCGCCAATGCTGCATAATGAAGCTTGTTGTACTTTTCTGTGTTTTTGACGTAGTAGTAGTGGACGAGGCGGCGACGGTAGAGTTCCATCTCTTCGCTTTGCTGGTTTTCGTCCAAGTCGTCCAAGCTCTCTGGTGGCAAAGGCCGCGTCATAGATTGCGAGCCAAGATCATGGATGTTCTGTAGTTGTTGGGGTATACCGGCAAGGAGGAACAGGGGTAGGATCGAGGTGTGCTGCCAGTCGATCAGGCTGACGACTGGCAAGCTAGAGTCGGGCGGTCTGGAAACGATGATATTGCTCGGCTGGAGGTCAGGATGGCGGATGCGGAAATAACCGAGGGCCGAGTTCCTAGGGATGAGTGACGACGCGATGAGGAGATAGCGTTCAAGGTTCTCAATGTGATCCGACGGTGGCTGCTCCTTGTACTGGTAACCTTCCCTCCTTGCGCGTCGGAACGGCAACAGCGGTCGACCGAACTGTTTCAGATAAGCAAGTTCCTTATCGGCTCCTTGTTTGAGCGCAGCTTCGGCACTTTCGTCTATAGTTATCAGTTAGTTTTAGGGAGTAATAAAAAAGGCAGAGAGCGGCCTACATGGTCCTCGACTTACGTCGAGCTGAGCCCTTCTGCCATACCACAGAGGCAGTCTTGTATCTGGACCAACGCAGAACCGCTCGTCCTCCCAGCGGAATGCCCGGACTTCAGCCACCGTCTCCAAGTCGTTTGAATAGTATAGGCTTCCACCTGCCGGAAAGGAAATCGACATCATCTTCGACTCGAGTTCAGCAACTTGATGCGTGATGAAATAATGTCCCTTTCCCCTAGGTCAAACCATATATCGCTCAAGCTCGTGCCTTGAGCGAATTGCCATAAAGATATACTCGGTCTCTGCCGCGTTGTCCGTCGAAAGCAGAGTATCCGTATACTTCAGGTATAGGCAGACAGAGGACCGGAGTAAGGCCATAGTAGCGACCTCACTAGCGACGGCGAGTTTCTTGGGAATTGTGACTGGATACGGGATGCGCGCCACCATTTGGAACTGAATCACGCATGGTGATTAAGGAATGAGTACGGTTGAACCCACCCTCGGCGAGTTTCTGAGGTCGAGGATATCGCCAGGACTCCGGTCTACGGATGCGGCTGCAAGTCGACATAGCCCATCGACGTTGAAGACACGTCTGCGCTCTGCTGGGCGAAGGGCATCGTTGACGCTGAAAACGTTAGAATTACGGGTTAGACAATATACGCCATAGAATAACAAGTATGAGACTTACAATCCATCGCCCTGATGTATAGTCAAACAGATCGTCGTTCTGAGATGCGTTGTCGTAAGAACGTACGACGTGGGGGCCAGCGGGTCCGGGTGGCGAGGAGCTCGAGTTGGAAAAGGGAAAGGAACGCAGTGGGAGTGAGGATGGCGTAGGAGATTGAAGACTGGAACTGCCAGAAAGTCGAAGACGAGCCCTCGCCCGCTCAAGACGGGTCATGCCAACATACGTGGAGAGGCTGCATACTTTTTTTGTTCAGGCGTCGGGTTTCGGTTTCCAACTCCTGTAAGCTAAGTAGCACGTGTAAGTTTCGTATTGGAAATAAATTACCGAAATAAATAACTAACCGCCCACCCTAAGTTGGGGTTGTACATATTGTTATTTCAATGATCTTCAGTCCGAGTCCGAGTCTCTAGTGGGTATAGCAAAAGTGTTGTGAAAATGACATCCCCGAGCGTCAAAAAAAGAGCCATTACTCAAGCCATTACTGTAATCATTTCATATGCGCGACCTAAGGCGCGTCATCATGATTCGTGTTGTTGTCGAAAATTCCAACGCTCGCAGGCGCGAGAAAAGAGGTCCAGACTGACCAATCAAAAATCGCTGATAGCTAGGTACCAAGAGTGCAGTGCGTTGACATCTGGATTAGGCTTCGAGTTGTGCTTACCCTGTCAACTAAATTAATCCAACTCGTCCAAGAGCGGGTCGTCTCGTGTATCTATCACACCTCTTCCCCATTCCTTATTCCACCGTCCGGAACCAAGGTCGGAACCACGGCTGCGTCTTGGCCGGCAAAACCCGTAACATTCCCATGCACTTTTAACCGCCGGCCCAAAGTCGCATCGA
>WTXI01000273.1:0-48054 GCA_022376515.1 Lactifluus volemus
AACCTAACAGCGCGTTGGGTTGGTCAGGAGGAAGGCTCTCGCTGATGGGGTAGATCTTCTGGAACGCATCTCCAATAACCTTCAGGCTCGAAAGTGCACGATCAGAACACGGTTGAAATGTGGCCGAATCGCAACCCAAAGACGGGTCAAAGTTGAGTGTGGAAACAGTGAGAGGGGCTGTGCCTTTTCCAGAACGCCCTCCTGACTTCACGTCGGTCACATTGGTCTCGCTCATAAATCCTTCCTCCTCGTTCCAGAACGTCTATGGGTGAGAAGTTCAGTGTGAACGTCAGGATCAACGAGAATAACAACTTTCCTGGAGATAGTCAAGGATACTTGATGCCTGGCTCTCATATTCTAGAGCGCTATCATCACGACCTATGATTCGACCGAGGCGGGCTCCTGCTTGAAGTGCGCGATACTGCAGTGAAGCTGTCCAGTAGGAGCCTCCCCATACGGGCAGCCACCAGAGATCCCAACTGTGATAGGTGCTGAATTATTAATACCAACAAGGCCTAGTGCCAACTGCTTACGAGCTCTGATTCCAGTGTGAAGAGATCCATTGCAGGTCGAGGTTGATAGCAGGCCAGAGAACATCGGCAACCCAAGTACCATTCCTTTGTTCAGGCTCAATGAGCCACTCCGCATACTTGATTAGGATTACAGCGCGGAAGGGAGGTCCATCTACAATACCCGATTAATATCTGGATATAATGAAAAGCGTGATACACACCAGCTGCTGGAGCACCAATACGGGATGCAGGGTCTGTGATCTTCCCGAGGTGAATATCGAAAACGGGCTCTTCTAGTCCACCTGTGAAAACATTTCCGGAAAACTGACAACATGCTGGGTCCTGACAAGAGCATGTACGGAGTCATCACTAGCGTGCGGAGAAACTTGGTGTTGTCATAGGGTTGCAACATGGTGAGTTCATTAAGCCATGTGTGGTAAACTCGACACCCATCCTGAGCCAGAACACGGTATATTCCGGGTGCTCTGGATCGGGAATGACGGGAACAACGACACCTGGCTGTGTGAAAGAAAAAAAAAATAGGTTGAATGAATGGGGAGAATCTGACTTGGAGAGGGAGATGCATTTACATCGGATCCAACTTTTCGACCCATTCAGTTCGTGGGTGATGACGTTCTTTGAGACGGAGACGAGTCGGTCCAGGTAATCGTGGACGGCTCTAGAAGTATTTGTGGACCTGCAGTGATACCTGCGAATTGGCTGGCTGCCACCCCATTCGCAGCAGAGAGGGCTGAGAGAAGCAGCGGAAGACGCATGTCAGAGGACGGAAGCTATAGTAAGGACTGCATGCCCATCCTCGCCTTATATTATTTCCCTTCAAAACGGATGGCTAGCCCGAGAACAATTCCTTGTGATAAAAAGGCATCCTGTTCACGGTGACCTCGGCAGTAGTTTAGAGGTCTCCAAATGGTCACTACTAGCGGTGAAGTCACAAAGCAGGGTGGGTAGTCCCAAAAAGTTTCACTGCGATCAAGTTCCTCCTGCAAAAAGTAAGAAATCAAGCGGCGCCGCGTCGCCGGCGCCACTCCAAGTTCCGGCCCAGTCACGTGTTCCAAGTGGATCGCAGCAGTGGCACGGATCCATACATAGTCACGGTCAGGCGTACAGGCGTCCCCAGTGGGTGATTGAACAATTGACGTGGAGAATGGCGTTAATTTGGCGCATGTTATTCAGGGATGTAGGTGTCATAATGGTTAGATCGGTGCCTGGGAGCCTGAGGGACAACGCCACTTGACCCTTTGCGCAGATGCGCTCCTTTTAGCTTGTTCGACTACTGTACGGCACAATATGTTTCCTATAAGGGGTGTCGTGGTGTCGTTGAGGTGCCCCTTCCAGAACTGAACTGCTCTGGGACACTACAGCGATCCAAAAGTTGGATGATGGAGTTTGATGGCTGCTAGTACTAGTAAGAGGAGCAATACACGTTCCTGAAATCATATTAATCACTATCTATCATAAATTGAAGGACCTTATTATGATGGCGTCAATCGAGTTCAAATGAGCATAGCATCGAATGGACTCAGGTCTCACCGATGGATGTTTGTCAATTTACTGCATCAAGATGCCAAACGGCCTTACCGTAAAGAATCTAAAGACAGTGACCATACTTACTATGACTAATGTGAGTACAAAAAAGCCTCCTTAGCCATGAGGTCAAGAGCTCTAAATATCTAAGGTACGATGATGAAGGTAAGGTCACTCTGACGTCATGTTTCAAATGCACGCGCCCAGATAATACCTGCCAATACTACCACCTCGAAGCGGGGTTTCTCCCATCCCGCCCATCTCTCAGGTGGTGATGGCTCTGGCCACGACACAGCCATATACTTTCCCGTACACGTGTACGCCGCCTAACATTAAATAGGGCTCAGCTTCGCATCGTTCAGGGCATGGCTTAAATCTGGAGCGGCGGCCTTGGACAATACATGGAATACCCAATACGACTGCACCTCGTCAGGCACAATGTACTCGTATAACAGCAAAATGTACCAGACACCACGCGCCAGCCAGCAAACTCAATTGAGCCTCAACCATAAAACGGTTCGACGTGGACGTAACTTTGACAGTTATGACGATGACTTTCACCTTACAGGACCGCATTCCCTGTCCCACGCTCAAAGTATGTAGCGTGATACTCCCCAGACGATACTGTAATGCACGGCTGCGTGGTATGATGCGTCGGGGTGGGCCAACGAGCGCTGGCCCTGCGTGCAGCGAGATCTACGGAATTGAGCCGTTTCAGTATGCAACAGCCGAAGGGAGTCGACGTACCTCGCCGCTGACCGCCCCACTCTTCCCGCTGGAGAGGGGGAGCACTTCGATGTGGTATGCAGAGAGCTGGAGCAGTATTCTCAAGACATTATCGAGGTCGTCGAGTGTAGCAATGTGGTATCGTACGGCTAGTAAAACGCCGCTCTGTGTATTGAGGCGAGTTCGGATAAAAGCGGTAGGGGATGGAGAGGCTTTCATAACTCGCCTTTGCACAACATGCCACGAGCGCGCGCACAAAGCGCGAAACGTCTACCGAGGAATGTCCGATCCACTCAAAGCATGCGAGCTCATCAAAAATGAGGAGAGGGGTGTGGCACCACGTATTCTTTCAATAGAGTCTCGTATTATGTCGAGTAGGGGTAAGAGGGTAACCCCCTCGGATGGAGACAGGTCAGGGATTCGAGTTGGGACATCGATGAAGGCGATAGAACCCTGCTCTAATTTTGTGTCATGTTGAAGCCCTAAGTTTCACAGAAAACTGAGAGGAAGGATGAAAAGTACAGCAAGAACTCACCGAGCGCGATGCAATGGCGTTCCACTTTGCGAGATCTTGGGACGTTGAAATGATGATGCACTTTCCATCGGGTGAGCCCTTGATAAACTCTGATAGTAATTGGTGCAAAAGGAAATCTCCAGGGGATGCAAGATGGTCCGTGATAATAATGGGACCAGAGGGAGTTAAAAGTTGGTTGGCAAAAAAAGACATTGCAGATAAGATTAGTTTCCTCTCTCTTAATGGCCGCTTTGTTGAAAATCCCGAGTTGATGGCCTCACAGCCAATATCCCTCCATCTAAATTCTCTATCAGAATGAGAAACAAAGCACCACTAGGCGATGCTAAGACCAAAAGCGTGGGGCCCTCAAGGCTGCTGCTGAGCGGAGACTCGGACCCTCTCCACCATTATCCACAGTCAGTCAGTCCATATTACCCCTTGGAATCATCTCAGTATCATTACAGACTTCACAAGAGGACTCCGTCTCGATTCCCGTCCATCAACTCCCTACAGCGCAAACTTGGTTCAAGTTCCCGTCTTCCCACGCCGACAGGCTCGCGTCGCCTCACTCAACCGGCCGTTTGCCTGCGCACATGCCCTCCATCCGAAGCAGCCAGGCTCGACAGCAATTTTACAAATAGTTCGCGTTGATAGACCGCTCAGTGGCGCACAGCCAGGAGGCACGCTTTTGACAGCTTCTCTTGCGCGTCTCGGAACATCTCGACAGGCTCGTCGGCCGCATTGACCAAGCCGATGCAGAGTTGGGAGTATTTTGGATAAGTGGAAAGGGGTGGAGGAGGGCAGAAAAGATCTACAGGGCGTGAACCAAAAGCTGTTCGATTTGCGGGTGCGTATCGCCTCACGCACGCACGTTTCTCGGATGCGTGGAAGAGCTTGACATTTGCGTCGTCGTTTTACAGGATCAATTGGTGGAGTTGCAAGCGGGAATTGGGACGACCTTGGATACTTTCAGGACATGTGACGCGCCTGCTCAATCGGACATCTGCATCGAATTTCTCGAATCCCACGTACGATTTATTTTTCTCTGTTTGGACGTGCTCTTCTTACCTCTCCACCCTCCTCCGGGGACAGTGAAATTAGAAAGAAGCGGAAGTGTATCTCCTACGAGTCCGGCAAGGTATGACGCGTGCAATGATGCTCATTAAAATGTATTTTGTTGGATTCCCTCCGCGCACTCACCCAGGATGTCTCGCGACGGCTGTTCGAACAGGTACCTTTCTGCGATGCCTCTTCTTTACACGCGTTTCACCACCGTAGCTGGACAGCTTGCACCTGTTCTTGGAGGATTTGGGTGCCGTGCCCACTCACACCCTGAGGCCTGAGGCCTGAGGCCTGAGGCCTGAGGCCTGAGGCCTGAGGCCTGAGGCCTGAGGACCTGGGTGCTCTGCTCTCAGAGTACTGTACCGTGAACTCAAACACGTGATGTAATGTCTTCTCATCCCAACAGCTTGTGCTGCGCATTAACACCAACCTTGTTGGTCTGTATTGTTGACTAAAAATTACAACTGATGAAGTTGTGACATACAATGCAATAAATTTTGTCCAGGTATCAGGTATGTACTAGTAGCGCGGTCCCAGTCCCAGCCCGAGTGAATGCGTCGATAACCTCGCGATCCTCGTACATGTGCTCGCTCCCGCCTTCGGTGGTGTCATCGTGCGTCCTTTTCAACATTCTAGACCTCAGCATCGAGTGACTCGATGCGATTCCGGATGTTTCCAGGCGAACGTCTCTCATTTTGTATAACCGACGCTAAGTTATACATGTCGAATAAGGCAGAGAATAGCTGGGACGGTTGCTTCCAATCTTGGACGTCCTCGACATAGAAAACCTAGAACCAGTCAGAAATCGCAGGGTTGTTCGGATTCAGATGCACATACTTTAGGATCGACGCGATCAGGCTGAAAAACGAGATACCGAAGCGCCGTACCATTGTTCATGACGTAGAATGCCATGACAATGAACGGTTTCGAATCATCGTCGTCTAACAGCTGCCGCCCAAGTCGGGCCACACATCCAGCCTGTAGAAGCATCCGATATTGATCGCCTTCACTTTTCTCTGATTGAACTTCAACCAAAAGAGACACCAAGCGATCAACAGACAGGTGAAAATCGCTTCGTGGGGTGTAGCGGTAGTTTTTCCCCTCGCTTTCAATAGACTTGACGTTGACAATCAGACTGAACGGCCAGTCGGCACGACTGCAACAAATGTAAACCTCCGGAGCAAATAATAGAACGAACAATAAAAGAAACACGCACAATGCGTGATGCTCCCTCAAGCTGAAAACCGAGCGAAAATACGAGCCTAACTCATCAAAGAAATACCGGACGTGATCCTCTTTGACGACGGAGCTTTTCCAACCCTTGGCGTGAAACGCGCTTGCAAGATGGCACAATACATGGATGTTGGAGACGCTGTCGCTTTGCTCAACGTCCTTGGGTGGGTGTTGAAAGTATTCACCAAATTCGTGAATGTGTTCCTGGAAGAATGAGAGGTCCTGTGACGACTTTCAATGACCAAACTGGTATGTGATCAAAAAACAAACATACTGCATCAGACTGGATGCGACGCCGCTGCCTCAGTTTACTTCTAAATTCATTGAGAAACTCCGGTTCGGTGCCAAGAAGTTCAGAGATCCCGTTGGGCCCGAGGGCAGCCCGCCCATGAAAGCTTCCTTGAGCATCTGCTTTGATAGTGATCGAGGGCCAAAGTTCAGGTAGTCCGACATCAGTCATCTGAACAAGCGTCGGGCTGACAACTCCACCCGAAACGTATACGAGGATATTGACCGTCTCCTCTGGTGGTTGAATCGGGAATATTTTGGACAGTTTGCGAGACGCGACAACTAGCTCCGTTTTATCGGCCGATTCTGCCAACTGTCTGAGATTTTCGCCCTCAAAAAATTCGGTCCGATAGAGGGTGAGTCTACTGGCGTCAATATTCTTGAGGTCGTTAGGATATTTCCGAAAAATGGCTCCTCTCAGATGGCCAACAGTCTGCGAGCTTTCAATCTCGATAGGGAACGCGTAGCTGTGTAGATCAATAATATAGACGAAGAGTAATAGTTTCTCAGCCATAGTTGCGAGGGTCAAGAAGAGTCAGGTGGTGAATGTTGTGGAAAGGAGGGGAGTCGTGAGGGATAGGAGTTGGTCGTGAGAGTGTCGTCGAAAGGGGACCCAACAAACATCAGCTCTAGACTCGGACCCTCTCTACCATTATCCACAGTCAGAGTCAGTCCATACTACCTCTTGGAATCACAGACTTCACGAGAGGACTCCGGATTCCCCTCCATCAGCTCCCCTACAGCGCAAACTTGGTTCAAGTTCCCGTCCTCCCACGCCGCACTCAACCGGCCGTTTGCCTGCGCACATGCCCCCCATCCGAAGCAGCCAGGCTCCAGAGTAATTTTACGACTAGTTCGCGCTGATAGACCGCTCAATGGCGCACAGCCAGGAGGCACACTCTTCTCTTACGCGTCTCGGAACATCTCGACACTTGCGACAGGCTCGTCGGCTGCATCGACCAAGTCAACGCAGAAGTTGCAAGTATATTGGATAAGTGGAAAGGCGCGAGGGAGGTCGGATAAAGTCTGCAGGATGCGATTCAAAAGTTGTTGGACGGGCGGGTGCGTATTGCCTTACACACACACTTCTTTCGGATGCGTAGAGGAGCTTGATATTTGCGCCGTCGGTTTACAGGACCAATTGGTGGAGTTGCAAACGGCAATCGGGACGACCTTGGAATAGTTTCAGGAACTGGAACATGCGACTCGCCTGCTCAATCGGACATCTGCGTCGAATTTCTCGAATCCCACGTACGATTTATCTTTCTGTGTGAACGTGCTCTTCTTACCTTTCCACCCTCCTCCGGGGACAGTGAAATTAAAAAGGAAGGGGAAGTCTATCTCCTACGAGTCTGGCAAGGTATGACGCGTGCAATGACGCTCATCAAAATGTATTTGTTGGATCCCTCCGCGCACTCACCCAGGTTGTCTCGCGATGGCTGTTCGAACAAGTACCTTTCTGCGATGCATCTTCTTTGCACACCACCGTAGCTGGACAGCTTGCACCTGTTCTTGGAGAATTTGATTGCCGTGCCCACTCACACCCTGAAGACCTGGATGCTCTGCTCTCAGAGTGCCACACCGCTTACTTTGGCGCACGGAAGAACCTCCTGGTTTCACGCCTTGCTGAGCAGATCCGCAGTCCGGACCCTATGAAGACGGAACTCGTGGAAATGGTACGCCTTTTTCATAATATCCTCAGTCATCTAACTACACGTCATGAACGCGTTATAGACACGCGCCGGGTGCAGCTACCTGCACTGAAAATTTTGACCTGTATCCGGTGTTTTTCAGCACCGGGAAGGAGGAAACGCTTTGTGACGACCTCTACCCCGCGCCCTTGCATCCTACACGAGCCTCGGCTAACTGTCGTCTGCGAAGTTTGCACTGCTTCGAGCGCCGATGGTGCTCGATCAGCCTCTGGACGACGAGATTGAGGGAATGAAGAGAAGAGTGACGAACATTCGTCACCTACTGCAGCTGGTGCTGCAGGATGCGGAAACGAGGCTGTTTTTCAAGGCACAAGCGGTGATACAGTCAGACATACGATATTATACTCCGACAGCCCAGGATCTTGCGTACCTAGATAGGCTTGCTGGTAAGTGTTACCTTTTATTCTCTATCTTTGCTAAAGGTATGCGTAGCTTCCCAGGGAGAACAGCGATGTACGAAATTCGAGAGAAGCAGAGTATCAGCCGCCCTTTTGAAGGCCCAGGGCTCAATCAACGCGAGACATGGTACCCAACGCTTGCCAAGACCGTCTGGGTGCTCTCCCAACTTCACGACTTTGTTCAGGCGAGCCACTTACGACCCTGTGACATTTATCGATCCTGATTACATCCAATGTACGTACAGCCGACAATTTTCTATGATCTTGCCCACGACGCCGTTAGTCCGTGTCACGCCTCGTTGCTGAGTGCGGCAGATTCGGTTAGGGCAAAGAGCGCATTCAATGGACAACTCTTTCTTGTCCGCCATCTACTCATTCTCAGGGAGATCACGCGCAACCTGGACCTTGCACAGAAGGACGAGCCCCAAATATGTGGCGGATTTGGGGGCGCAGACCAGTACGGTGTCGCAGGTGTGTGCAGCCTATCGAACCATGCACCCTTGGAGCTAGACGTTCAATGATCCTTGATCCTGCATCCCAGACACGCCATCCTCTGTCCTGTCGCGCATGTCGACGCTCCTTCCCGGTTCATTCTTCATCGACGTAGTCATGAGGCAAGAGGTCGGCGAGTAAAGAAGTATCTCTTCCGCCCAGTTTCTGATACTATCCGTCAAGCTTTCGTATATTTCGGAACCCTTTGAATATGTCCTCATTCGCCGATTGAAAAGCGCGTCAAAATTCTGCTCTGATACATGCAACGTCCCGAAATACTCTGGCTAGAGAGAGCGTTATCAGTAGAAATCTATCCATGACAAGGGCCGGCATGAACGCAAGGTCCTTCAATACATTTATCATGCCTTGACTCACGTAAAGCCATGTCGCGTGCCCAGGGATCCAAAGGATATTCGGTATTGGGAGCAACGAGATGACATGTGTGGCAGGAACGGTAACGAACAAGAGGAGGTGGAGGAAAGTAGGAGCACGACGTACGAACGTGTTATCCAAGTACATGTACGAGAAAGAGGCCGAGGGAGGAACATAACGCAAAAGAGGTAGGGAAAGAGAGAAATGGAGCTGATAACCACTGATTCATGTGGAAGAACCCTTCGCTCCTCTTCTGGGGAGCTGATCGGGTTGTTCCAACTGACGCCCATCGAATCATCTCTCGGAACTTCTCGAAGCAAACGAAGGGTAGTGTGGACGATGCCACGTACTATATTCAGATTACTAGGTCATCGTCGAAGTGACGTTGTTGCGCTGGAGTCCCAGAGAATAGTTGTACTATAGACTTGTGACATGAGGTGCTAATGAAGAAAAAGGCTGATGAATTATATACAACTTGGCGTAGATCAGGAAATACGAGCATTGGCGCTCCGGCCAATCCGACGGCCTATGTTACCTCCGCCTGGGTGCCCGAGGAGGTGGACAGAAATATGAAATATGGATGACCATCTGAGAGTGAGGAGATGACGAGCCAGCACTTTTGAAGGAATATCGTTGATGGGAAGAGAAGCGACCCGATGTACCTGGAAATGTAAAAATTGAGTTTTAAAAATGAAAAGAAAAAAAGAAAGCAAGGCGAGTTGATTCTTGTTGAGAGTGGATGTGAGCACAAAGGGACATTCCCTCCCTCTCTTCCCCACCTCGTTCCGCCCTTTCCCTCTCATAGGCCCTCCAATCTCCTTTAAATGCCGTCCATATTAAATCTCAAAGTTTAATGTGCGTTCCCCCGAGCCCTCATGCCCGACGTTCATTCCCTCCTCCCCTTAATGCCTCATCCTTTCTGGGGCAACAAGTCCTTCATCGCCTTTTCTAATCTCGGTGACGCCGATACTCTCACAAAGACTTGGAAGGTTCGTATTAACGACCCACTTTCACTGCCACTCATTAATTCGCCGTCTTTGCCCCTCCCTTAGGTTTGCACCAAAGTGGCTAGCTTAAGGCCAGCATCTTGAGATCCTCAGCTGGCGTCTATGGTACCTTCAGAATCTCATGGTCGACGTTGATAGTGCCAAGTCAAAGCGAGACTTTAAGAGAATGAGCAGTCTTATGTTGGACAAAGAGAAAGGGCTGGTTCGTTCATTCCGCACCGTCCCTATGCGTACACCCTTGGCCCTGACACAACTTGTATGCATCCCACCCGGCTTCCAGGAGTATCGAGGGACTATAGGCACCTGGTTACAAGCGGAATCACTCACTCGACAGATGTCATCAGACAGCGCGCCGTAGAAAAAGAACTTCCAGAAAGGCGAACCTCGATGCTCCTCCTGGTACCCTCAAGCGCATGCAATTCACACTTTCGGCCGACCAGCCGACTCAGCCTGCTTCCGCCGCCCCCGTACAGAAACCCGACCTCAAGCCCTCAGCTGAGTTCAAGGACAACGTCACTCGCCGAAGTCGCCCCATAACCCGGTCCACAGCCACCCAAGAAGACACCCACCTCGATTCGGCATCCGTCCCTGTCCCTTCTGATTCGAATGATGACACCGACACCCTCAACCACTGCAGTCATCGGGATACAGACACCACAACAACAATAACAGACGCCGATCCCCAAGACATCTCGCTTCGATTCCCGTCGATCTTCTCTAACGACTTTGGTCCCTCTGCTATTTTATATCCCGCATCTACCGTCACGAGCCCCATCAACTACGGAGAAGGCGTTCGTCCTACCGCTCCCACCACCGATTCTCTTGATATCGTCCGCCCGACAATTGAACTCCCCCTCGATGAGCTGCTCACCGAGTCTAGTGATTGCTCCGAGGCGCAGTCTCTGCCCGCCTTCAGTTCCACCTCCTCCAACGCTTCCCAGTCTCACGTGCGCCAGCTGGATCTGGTCACGCAACCAGATATCACCAACCAGATATCGATATGGAGAACGAAGCATTTGAACACCATCATCCTGCCTTTTCTCAAGCACACTTTGCTCGATGCGCCTCGCAGCAGGAACAGACCGTCTCTCCCGCAAAGCTCGGCCACACCACTGATATGGCTACCAGACTTGGCTCATCCCGGCCTTCTCTCAGCCTTCGCACTCAGGGTGCCACAACACGATCTTCTGGTCCCAGTGCGACTGTAGCCAATCCCCCGACGACGCTCCCGCCAACGGGATCGAGCGGTAGCAACGCACCTGGAGGCGTCAAGGCCGAATGCTCGAATTGCGGTGCCACACACACCCCTCTCTGGCGTCGTGGGTTGAATGACGAGCTCAACTGTAACGCATGTGGGCTTTACTGTAAGCTGGTACGCACCTTGCGTTTGCCGGTTTTGCTAAGTGCACGTGACCTTGCATAAGCGTCCCCGCCCGAAGAGCATGCGGAATAACCACGGCGAGGGTCGAGCTCAGGCAGCACCTCGGCAAGAATCGTCGGAAATTATTGGTGTGCTCATTATAAATAAATCTCTTGGCATGAGTTAATTGATCGCGAAGCGCAATGCTATAATTGTCACACAACGGCGACACCGCTTTGGCGAAAAGACGACGAAGGCAAGACGGTTTGTAATGCGTGAGTGTCCCCGAAAAGCCATCTAAATCTGGCTGTTTCTCATCATACGTGTCTTCCCCTTTTTCTTCGACGCGCAGTTGCGGACTTTAGTAAGTTTCACAATGCTACCCTCTTTCACCCTCTCGAGCTGATCCGCGAAATGTTCCAAGTTTCAAATTGCATGGTTCCGCCCGTCCAATCTCGATGAAATCCGATGTAATTCGCAAGCATTCCCGGCATGACGCCCGTCGTGGTAGCGGCAGTGGCATTGGATGCGGCACCCTCTCAGAGAACCACCCCATCAGCAAGTCCCGGCGCATCTCGTCGTCCATCTCCCAATGTCGATGCGGATGATGGCTTTTCACCCACACTGGTTGCCGACTCTAACGCAAGTGCGTTTGACGACCTCGATGTTGATTCTACTTCCGGCAATGACGGTAGTGGAGGCCGATTTGGGTATATGCCACCGACGCAGAGTGAACTAATCGGCGCTCTTGGTGGGACCGGTGCATGCAATTACCCATCGCTTAACTTGTCCAAATTCCCGGGGCCATATCATCCCGATCTGCTGTCGCATCTGTACTCTACGGACTACGCCGGAGACACCTCCGAGGGCGAAGGCGGAGTTGAGATGCGGTGTGCTAAACGTAGGCGGATGAGCAACGATTCCGCAACGGAACCACCGAGTTCAGCGGTTTCGTATTATTCGTTTGGCGGCGACAACAGTGGCTTCTCGACTAGCAGCAGCGCGACATTTTGTTCGGGCTCTGCACGCAGCTTGATGGACTTTTCCTTTTCTGATGACTGCAACCTTTCGACTGGCGACAAAAAAAACACAATTATCATTTTACCTGAATCGCAGCAGAAGGATCGAGTTTGTACTTGGAAAAATCGTATGCAATTCATGGATTTGATGGGGCTTTGAACCCTCCGCTCAACATGGTAAATATGACGTCCATCCTTTTTTCTGGTTGTACAGTACCGTGACTTTGATATTACTACATCTCAATTGAAACTGCTACTTCCCTCGTACAAAAAACGCCAGCCAGCCTGAGAGATGGCAGTCATTGTTTGCCAGGTAGTTGCACGACCTTTAGGAAAGCGACGGCGATAGCCCCATGAAGGAGGAATAAACTCATTGTATGCATCGTAAATGCCAAGTGCTGTGACTAGAGTGAGGTAGTGGATGATGCCGCGTACTATATTCAGATTACTAGGTCATCGAAGTGACGTCGTTGCGCTGGTCCAAGGAATAGCTGAGCTATAGACTCGTGACATGACCAAACTCGGTGACTGCAACCAGGTGCAAATGAAGAAAAAAGCCTTGGGATTACATACAACTTGGCGCAGTTGAACGGAGATCAGGAAACACCTCGATCACGTGAACTTTGGCCGTGATTGGACAGAAGATGAATTCGCGCAAGCCAGGCCGACGGCCCACGTCACCACCGATGTGGAGAACCTTCAATTCACATCCATCTAAATCGACCTGAAAGGAATGATTTGGGTGGTCGCCCGTTTGTAGCTGAGCATGGCCCTCAGCAGTCTGTTGATACGCACGGGCGAGGGTACACCGAATAAACGTCAATGCATGTTATTATCACCCGCCTTACGAAGGGGAAAAAGTATACCTGGCTACCGAGAGGGAGGAGCAGCAACAGCCGTCTTCGCCAAGCCTGAGCGAGCGCAACCAGATGCCAACTCCACCACTAAGGACGGCATATCTTGTCTCTTGGAACAAATTGATATGAACAAGTTGGATGACCACGGACATGGTCGAGGACGTTCTCCACAAAGCATAACACGTTGAAAAACCTTATTCACGGCGAGGTGTACGGGATAGTTCTAGTGGGAGCCGCAGGCCACAGCAGTCCACTGGCGCTGTAGTCACGGATCAGTGAGACTTCACGCTTCACGCCCAACATGTATGTCACCCGCGCTGTCATTGTCAGATCGTATGCAACAAAACTGAAATTTGCTCAACCGAATCCTGGCCGCCGCATGGTATTTCCCATTTCCAATGCCACAGCAAGTTTTCTTCTCGTTTGGTACTGGTTCCATACATACGCTATATTCGTTTGAATGTTTTTCTCCCATCTTCACAGCTCCACCATTGACTCGGTAGGTGTCTTATTTTATCTTCTAACACCCCGGTGAGCCTTGCGGCACTGGGGTATCCTTTATTAAGATGTAGTTCGAAATAATGTGTACACCTCATGTATATACCCATGCCCAACACGAAATTCAAACCTTCTGCCCTGCTTCTTGAGGCCACGCCTAGGGACTTGTGCGGTCTTGTGAGGCTCCGCCGAAGAAGTAGTTCAAGTTGTTAACAACACTATGACCCTAGGCTCGAAATGACGGCGTGTTGGAAGGTGAATAATGAAACTCACTCTCACATGCTCAGGTCTGCCTACACTGCTGCTTCGGAATGTCACTTTGTTCCTGTACTATACCCAGAACGATTAATACCGTTTCAGAGTCTCCGTGACGAGGGTTTTTTGAATCGCGCAGTTGCACACGATTCTACTTGAAAGAGTGAGTAAAAGGGAAGGCAGGGAAACGGGGCCAGAGAGACAATCGTGACCGTAATAGGAAATATGGTAGACGCAACAGAGAAGCACGTGGTGCGGGATTGTTGGCTCGGTGGGGCAGCGCAGCGCACGTTCTCGGCGAGACGCGTCATTAGGTAATGTCCTTCCTGATATAGACACGATAACGTGTTTGCCTCAAGGCATCGATGCATCAACCTGTCACTCAGTTCTCCGTCAAACATTCACCATTACTACACCCCAGGTCCTCAAATCTCCAGAATGTCAAACATCAGCCGCTCTCAGGTCAGTGAAATGCAACCGAGCTCAACCCGACTCCAGGTGACCAGTACGTATTTTTATGACTGCTCTGATATATACTAAATCGCTCTCCCTTGCCAGTCCTTAGAGTGCACAATCTTCCCCGTCTCAAGACTTTCCTTGGGAAGAAAAGGAGCTTTTACGCTACATTTACAGACGGCGAAAGGATATGGCAGACACGATCTGTGCGGAGCGTGGCCCAGCGCGTAGAATGGAACGAGACCGTCAACACATTGTGGGAAATGTCGTATCTTCATCTTTGCTAACATCTGAGTCTCCTGCAGTACTGTACAACCACAATCTCGTGTTACTATATGTCTTTATGCGAAAAGGACCACACGGAAAGACATCCTTGTTGGAAGTCAGGAGATAGCCTGCGAATCCCAACGCGGTTCGTTTCTTATTTCAAAGATATACCCATGTGTCTGGCTGAGCATCCTACATATAGAACTTGATGTTATTTTCGACAATGCTGACGGACGTCCGACGGAACTCGTTACACCTTCCTTAAGCATCATCGTATCAGCAATCGGGAGTTCATCTATGACGGCGGCAGTCAATTCCCCAATCCTTACTAGCACACCGGTCGATCCGGGAAATCCTATCGCTGAAGGAGCTGCTGCGCGTCCTACTGTTCAAACCGACAACGAACCCATGCAACTCGCAGCAGGTCCCGCCCTTCTATCCCAAACGAGTAACCTTCCCATCGAGGGCGGTCCCTCTGTGGGAGCAGTACCAGACAGCCAGACGGATATGTCAAATACGCTCGATGGCGCTGAGAAGGCTTTTGAAACAATGAAGACATGGAGTAATGCCGTTGAAAAAGTCAAATGTGTAATCGACGTCGTCGGTCCAATCGCAGGGGTATGCTTTAAAGAAGGTCTTATCCAGTGCTGAGCTAACTTGCTCTCTTCAGCTCAGCCCATATGCGAAGACGGCTTGGGCTCTGCTCTCATTTATTCCTCAGGTGCGTCTCCTTGCCCATTCGGAGAATATGGCGCATTCATTCACCTCGCTATCAGACTTTACTACAGCAGGTCGAGCGTGATGACAACGTCAGAACACTGCTTGAGGCAATACGGGACGGATTTGAATTTGCAAAGGAGGCGGCTATTTTGAGGAATATCCAGCCGGGATCCATGCAAGTAAAAATCCTCGATGAGATGCTGCAGTGCGTCGCCAAATCCGCCGAATTCGTCGAGTCATATGCGAAGGATGTGCAAATCGGTACGTCGTCTTGACCTCTCTCGTTGCTCAATATGAACGTGTGACTTTCAGGAAAGCGGGCTTTGAAGAATATGGTCGGCAAAGTTGACATAAAAGTCGAAGAGTACCGCGCCACTCTTGTTCGACTTCGAGAAGCGTTCCTCGCATATGCTGTTGTCAACACTCAGGCTGCTGTCCTTCAGATGCGGGACGATAAGTCGAATCAAGCATTAGACGCTGGTGCGCGATTCAGACAGCTCAAGACCGGATCGTCGAACTGACAACGAATACACAGAATTAGACAGAAAAATCGGAGAATTACCCTATAGGGGAGGCTGGCGATACGGTGACGAGAAGCGATGTCTTCCAGGCACGCGTGAAGACTTTTTGCACTTCATCGTCAAGTGGGTCGAGAATCCCAAATCTGAACGTGCGCTCGTTCTTCTCGGTCAAGCGGGAACAGGAAAATCTTCGATTGCACATGAGGTTGCACGCCGTTTCAAAGGCAAATGCCTCGGCTCATACTCCGCCTTTTTGCGCAAGGAACAGTCCAAAGACGAGGCTTACATGCTCTTCACGACAATCGCTCGCGATCTCTCCGATCGCATTCCTGAGTACAAGCACACCCTTGGGGGGTCATCAAGGATAATTCCTCTCTTCGTGGTACCCGAGACTATCGTACACTTTTCGAAAACCTCCTCGTGGATCCGCTCAAGAGCCTGCCACTTCCTGGTCCAATTCTTATAGTTATCGATGCCCTGGATGAGAGTGGGGACGCAATCGGCAAAAATGGATTACATTCATTTCTCGCCGAGCACCTCATCGAGCTTCCATCCGAATTCCGGATACTCGTCACGTCCAGGCCTGAAGATGGCATCGAGCCTGCGTTTCTCAAAGCTTCGTCCATCAATACGCTTTACATGGATGACGCCGAACTGGCTCTCAAGATAGAGCAAGATATTGGGGTGTACCTTGAGAAGGAGCTCCCACCGGACGTATTCAAAAGCGATGGGGTCAAACTAGCAAAAGCGGCAGAGGGCCTGTTTCAATGGGCAGCTGTTGCATCCGGGTTCATAAATAGCCCTCCTGCTAGCTTTGGGTTTAGCAAGAAAAAGTGTGTTCAACGCTTGTTGGGACACTCCCGAGATCGCAGTGGACAAGATCCGTTGGACAAGTTATATGAAGAAGTTCTGGGGGCGTACTTCAAACCGGATGAAGCACAGATTCTATTTCGGTCTGTAATGGGACAAATTTTCGCTGCGATCGAACCGCTCTCGATCGATTCTTTAATTGCTCTGCGAAGGCATGCCTCTATTGAAGAACCCGAGGATCCTGATCCAGCTGTACAAATGCTCGGACACCTCGGCTCGCTGCTGAGCAATGTGACTTCATCTGACCATACGCGTCCCATCGTTCCTCTCCATACATCATTCCGTGACTTTCTGACGAGCAAGAAGGGAGGTGTGTTTTCCGTGGACCTTCAGGATTCGCACCGTCAGTTGGCACATTCCTGCCTTGCTTCGATGCTCGACAAACTGGAGTTCAACATTTGCAAACTCGAGACATCATATCTTGCGAACAGCGACGTTCCAGATCTTGAATCTCGAATTATGAGATATATCCCACTGCTTTGTCGTATGCCTGCCGTTTCTGGGGCGATCACTTGGATCATCTTACTTTCGATGACGATCTCTTCATGAAAGTTCGATCGTTGCTCGAGACAAAGTTACTATTTTGGCTGGAAGTACTTAGCATCAAGAGCAGTGTGCCCCTTGCTTTACGGGCAATGTCGTTCCTGTCGACGTGGTTGCAGCAGGAGGTAGGTGCTCCTCACAGTTCAGTATGACATGCGGTGACTTTTGGGTAAAAATCATAATAGGGTTCGGAAACGGAAGTGAAGAATTTGTTGGGATTAGTGAATGATATGTCGAGATTTGTGCGGTATTTCGGAATGACGATGGCAAGGAGCACTCCGCATATCTACATCTCGGCGCTCCCATTCACACCCAGCTCTTCCCACATCTTCAATCGATACATTCGCAAATTCCCTTGTACATTGACTTTGGAGCGTGGGCAGTTGTCTCACTGGCCGGCATTGCAAATGATGATTCAAGCACATGATGGCCTGGTCTTTTCTGTTGCTTTCTCGCCAGACGGGCAGCGCGTCGCATCGGCCTCGGGCGATCGCACGATTCGGGTGTGGGATGCCACTACGGGAAAGATGGTAGCGGGCCCGTTTACTGGACACACCAATTCGGTCAATTCTGTTGCATTCTCGCCAGATGGACTGCGCATCGCATCGGCCTCGTCCGATGAAACGATTCGGGTGTGGGATGCCACAACGGGACAGATGGTAGCGGGCCCGTTTACTGGACACACCGATTCGGTCAATTCTGTTGCATTCTCACCAGACGGACTGCGCATCGCATCTGCCTCGGACGATAAAACGATTCGGGTGTGGGATGCCACAACGGGACAGACGGTAGCGGGCCCGTTTACTGGACACACCATTGGGTCAAGTCTGTTGCATTCTCGCCAGACGGACTGCGCATCGCATCGGCCTCGTACGATGAAACGATTCGGGTGTGGGATGCCACAACGGACAGATGGTAGCGGGCCCGTTTACTGGACACACCATCATGTCTCTCTGTTGCATTCTCACCAGACGGACTGCGCATCGCATCGGCCTCGTACGATTCACGATTCGGGTGTGGGATGCCACAACGGGACAGATGGTAGCGGGCCCGTTTACTGGACACACCGGTCCGGTCTCTTCTGTTGCATTCTCACCAGACGGACTGCGCATCGCATCGGCCTCGTGGGATAAAACGATTCGGGTGTGGGATGCCACAACGGGACAGATGGTAGCGGGCCCGTTTACTGGACACACCGATTGGGTCAATTCTGTTGCATTCTCGCCAGACGGACTGCGCATCGCATCGGCCTCGTACGATGAAACGATTCGGGTGTGGGATGCCACAACGGGACAGATGGTAGCGGGCCCGTTTACTGGATACACCATTCGGTCTATTCTGTTGCGTTTTCGCCAGATGGACTGCGCATCGCATCGGCCTCGTCCGATGAAACGATCCGGGTGTGGGATGCCACAACGGGACAGATGGTAGCGGGCCCGTTTACTGGACACACCCATTCGGTCAATTCTGTTGCATTCTCGCCAGACGGACTGCGCATCGCATCGGCCTCGTACGATGAAACGATTCGGGTGTGGGATGCCACAACGGGACAGATGGTAGCGGGCCCTTTACTGGACACACCAATTCGGTCAAATCTGTTGCATTCTCGCCAGACGGACTGCGCATCGCATCTGCCTCGGACGATAAAACGATCCGGGTGTGGGATGCCACAACGGGACAGATGGTAGCGGGCCCGTTTACTGAACACACCGTTGGGTCAAGTCTGTTGCATTCTCGCCAGATGGACTGCGCATCGCATCGGCCTCGTCCGATAAAACGATTCGGGTGTGGGATGCCACAACGGAAAGATGGTAGCGGGCCCGTTTACTGGACACACCAATGAGGTCAATTCTGTTGCATTCTCACCAGACGGACTGCGCATCGCATCGGCCTCGTCCGATAAACGATTCGGGTGTGGGATGCCACAACGGGACAGATGGTAGCGGGCCCGTTTACTGGACACACCATCATGTCTATTCTGTTGCATTCTCGCCAGACGGACTGCGCATCGCATCGGCCTCGTACGATGAAACGATTCGGGTGTGGGATGCCACAACGGGACAGATGGTAGCGGGCCCGTTTACTGACACACCTTTCGGTCAATTCTGTTGCATTCTCGCCAGACGGACTGCGCATCGCATCGGCCTCGTCTGATAATACGATCCGGGTGTGGGATGCCACAACGGACAGATTGCAATGGGCCCGTTCACCGATTTGGTCAGATCTGTCCGTGAGCAGCACATTGCCTCAGGGTCAGGCGACTGTACAATTCATGTCGAGAGTATCGTGACAGAAGATATTGAGAAGCTCCTATTTACAGACCAATCCTGGTTGGTGGTGATGGTTGGATATGTCACGGTGGAGACCCAAACAGCTTCTTTTATGGATTCCCGTGGTTCATAGGCCGTGTCTTCATGGACCAAGGACTGTCTGGATGCAGGCGAGCATGAACCGGCTTGATTTCTCAAATTCGTCATGGATCAAATTGGGGTAAAATATGACCGGAATATCTGAATAGGTCAATTGGTATGTTCTTTTTATTATAAGAACTGCAGTGCCACCTCTAAACTTTGCGGCGTATGCCAACAGTACCCACCCAAACACCCTGAGTCGCTCACTCCCCAACGCAGCGTCGAAACCGTGACCCACGCAGCGAGCAGCTGGCCTGTATACGTTGTTCCTGCTTCTCTCCCGCTGGGGTTTGAGCACGAGCTTTCTTTAGCATGCCGCTCTGCCTCTTCTGCACGATCGTATAGGCTCCATCCCACATGCACATCGACTGTCGCTCACCCAGGTGGCGCCTCTGGGAGAAGGATGTGGTCTGGGTGCGCCAGTACCTCTTGCATATTTTTCAACATCGAGCTGCCGGGCGAGGCTCGGCACAGAGCAGCGCGGGCACGTTCCAATCCGAGAGGATCGTGTAGCATAATTGGCAGAGGATCTACTGTCTGAGGCGCATATCCAGCACGGTAGTTCCACCGACTAGAATTGTCGATAGCTCTCCTTCGTCATGTATCTCATCCTTTGTAGCCCCTCAATGTTCCTAGATCACCCACGTGCCATCAAATGTCCCTCTGCATGTTTGGTGACGTCACTACGGCCACTATCTGTCGTTGCGCCTCGGGTCTGGTGCTGCTGCGCTGACGCCCGATGCCCTTCGAGACCTATGTTCACGCCTCCAGTTCCACGTCCTCTCATCCCACTACTACTTGTGGTAGTATAACGTTTCGCATACTAAGGTTTCCTACCATAAATAGCTAGGCCCTTTGCAGCAAAGCGTCTCCACGTGCAGTGGCACTGGCACGCATATCATCGAGGTTTTATCGAGTAGGTAGGCTCGCGACTCCTTCGGTGGTATCGGGAGTCCGACAATTGAATGGTCTGGGTACAAAGTCTTTCAAAAGTCGCAGGTCGCTTGGCTGTGCGAAGGAGGGCAAATTGTTTTTGTCGTACACCAACACAATCCTCGTCGAGATACGTACATATTTCGTCTACCTCTTACTATTAGTAATACGGATGCATCGTAACCTACACCACTTGAAATCCGACATGAAACTGGCTTTCAGCGCTAGGCCAGAGATGGCGTCATTGTTTTCCAGGTAGTTGCACGATCTATTAGGAAAGCGACCGCCATGCGCCCATGAAGGAGGAATAAACCATTGTACGCGTCTAAACGCCAAGTGCTGCGACTAGAGCGTGGCTGTTACCCCGTGGACCCACGGGCTTCCAAGTCACTTTGTCAATACCATCGAAAGGACGTAGTCATCAGGCATGTGGTCGGCAAGGACAAGGAGTGTCTTTCCGCCCAGTTTCTGATACTATCCGTCAAGCTTTCGTATACCTCGGAACCCTTTGAATATGTCCCCGTTTTATCTTCTGATCAAATTGGCGGAAAACTTGAGAGAAAGTCTGTGACCTGGAGTTCCCGATCAAGTCCCAGGTCAAGAGTGCGTCGAAAATCTGCTCTGTCGCATGTAACGTCCCGAAATATACTGGCTAGAGTGAAAATATTCAGCTGAATTTGCCTACACAAGGAGAGGATGATGCACTCACGTTCCTCCGAATAGCGTTTCTTCGAGATAAAACCTAACAGCGCGTTGGGTTGGTCATGAGGAAGGCTCTCGCTGATGGGGTAGATCTTCTGGAACGCATCTCCAATAACCTTCAGGCTCGAAAGTGCACGATCAGAACACGGTTGAAATGTGGCCGAATCGCAACCCAAAGACGGGTCAAAGTTGAGTGTGGAAACAGTGAGAGGGGCTGTGCCTTTTCCAGAACGCCCTCCTGACTTCACGTCGGTCACATTGGTCTCGCTCATAAATCCTTCCTCCTCATTCCAGAACGTCTATGGGTGAGAAGTTCAGTGTGAACGTCAGGATCAACGAGAATAACAACTTTCCTGGAGATAGTCAAGGATCTTGATGCCTGGCTCTCATATTCTAGACGCTATCATCACGACCTATGATTCGACGAGGCGGGCTCCTGCTTGAAGTGCGCGATGCTGCAGTGAAGCTGTCCAGTAGGACCTCCCCATACGGGCAGCCACCAGAGATCCCAACTGTGATAGGTGCTGAATTATTAATACCAACAAGGCCTGGTCCAACTGCTTACGAGCTCTGATTCCAGTGTGAAGAGATCCATTGCAGGTCGAGGTTGATAGCAGGCCAGAGAACATCGGCAACCCAAGTACCATTCCTTTGTTCAGGCTCAATGAGCCACTCCGCATACTTGATTAGGATTACAGCGCGGAAGGGAGGTCCATCTACAATACCCGATTAATATCTGGATATAATGAAAGCGTGATACACACCAGCTGCTGGAGCACCAATACGGGATGCAGGGTCTGTGATCTTCCCGAGGTGAATATCGAAAACGGGCTCTTCTAGTCCACCTGTGAAAACATTTCCGGAAAACTGACAACATGCTGGGTCCTGACAAGAGCATGTACGGAGTCATCACTAGCGTGCGGAGAAACTTGGTTTGTCATAGGGTTGCACATGGTGAGTTCATTAAGCCATGTGTGGTAAACTCGACACCCATCTCTGAGCCAGAACACGGTATATTCCGGGTGCTCTGGATCGGGAATGACGGGAACAACGACACCTGGCTGTGTGAAAGAAAAAAAAATAGGTTGAATGAATGGGGAGAATCTGACTTGGAGAGGGAGATGCATTTACATCGGATCCAACTTTTCGACCCATTAGTTCGTGGGTGATGACATTCTTTGAGACGGAGACGAGTCGGTCCAGGTAATCGTGGACGGCTCTAGAAGTATTTGTGGACCTGCAGTGATACCTGCGAATTGGCTGGCTGCCACCCCATTCGCAGCAGAGAGGGCTGAGAGAAGCAGTGGAAGACGCATGTCAGAGGACGGAAGCTATAGTAAGGACTGCATGCCCATCCTCGCCTTATATTATTTACCCTTCAAAACGGATGGCTAGCCCGAGAACAATTCCTTGTGATAAAAAGGCATCCTGTTCACGGTGACCTCGGCAGTAGTTTAGAGGTCTCCAAATGGTCACTACTAGCGGTGAAGTCACAAAGCAGGGTGGGTAGTCCCAAAAAGTTTCACTGCGATCAAGTTCCTCCTGCAAAAAGTAAGAAATCAAGCGGCGCCGCGTCGCCGGCGCCACTCCAAGTTCCGGCCCAGTCACGTGTTCCAAGTGGATCGCAGCAGTGGCACGGATCCATACATAGTCACGGTCAGGCGTACAGGCGTCCCCAGTGGGTGATTGAACAATTGACGTGGAGAATGGCGTTAATTTGGCGCATGTTATTCAGGGATGTAGGTGTCATAATGGTTAGATCGGTGCCTGGGAGCCTGAGGGTCAACGCCACTTGACCCCTTGCGCAGATGCGCTCCTTTTAGCTTGTTCGAACTACTGTACGGCACAATATGTTTCCTTATAAGGGGTGTCGTGGTGTCGTTGAGGTGCCCCTTCCAGAACTGAATTGCTCTGGGACACTACAGCGATCCAAAAGTTGGATGATGGAGTTTGATGGCTGCTAGTACTAGTAAAGATGAGCAATACACGTTCCTGAAATCATATTAATCACTATCTATCATAAATTGAAGGACCTTATTATGATGGCGTCAATCGAGTTCAAATGAGCATAGCATCGAATGGACTCAGGTCTCACCGATGGATGTTTGTCAATTTACTGCATCAAGATGCCAAACGGCCTTACCGTAAAGAATCTAAAGACAGTGACCATACTTACTATGACTAATGTGAGTACAAAAAAGCCTCCTTAGCCATGAGGTCAAGAGCTCTAAATATCTAAGGTACGATGATGAAGGTAAGGTCACTCTGACGTCTCATGTTTCAAATGCACGCGCCCAGATAATACCTGCCAATACTACCACCTCGAAGCGGGGTTTCTCCCATCCCGCCCATCTCTCAGGTGGTGATGGCTCTGGCCACGACACAGCCATATACTTTCCCGTACACGTGTACGCCGCCTAACATTAAATAGGGCTCAGCTTCGCATCGTTCAGGGCATGGCCTTAAATCTGGAGCGGCGGCCTTGGACAATACATGGAATACCCAATACGACTGCACCTCGTCAGGCACAATGTACTCGTATAACAGCAAAATGTACCAGACACCACGCGCCAGCCAGCAAACTCAATTGAGCCTCAACCATAAAACGGTTCGACGTGGACGTAACTTGACAGTTATGACGATGACTTTCACCTTACAGGACCGCATTCCCTGTCCCACGCTCAAAGTATGTAGCGTGATACTCCCCCAGACGATACTGTAATGCACGGCTGCGTGGTATGATGCGTCGGGGTGGGCCAACGAGCGCTGGCCCTGCGTGCAGCGAGATCTACGGAATTGAGCCCGTTTCAGTATGCAACAGCCGAAGGGAGTCGACGTACCTCGCCGCTGACCGCCCCACTCTTCCCGCTGGAGAGGGGGAGCACTTCGATGTGGTATGCAGAGAGCTGGAGCAGTATTCTCAAGACATTATCGAGGTCGTCGAGTGTAGCAATGTGGTATCGTACGGCTAGTAAAACGCCGCTCTGTGTATTGAGGCGAGTTCGGATAAAAGCGGTAGGGGATGGAGAGGCATTTCATAACTCGCCTTTGCACAACATGCCACGAGCGCGCGCACAAAGCGCGAAACGTCTACCGAGGAATGTCCGATCCACTCAAAGCATGCGAGCTCATCAAAAATGAGGAGAGGAGGTGTGGCACCACGTATTCTTTCAATAGAGTCTCGTATTATGTCGAGTAGGGGTAAGAGGGTAACCCCCTCGGATGGAGACAGGTCAGGGATTCGAGTTGGGACATCGATGAAGGCGATAGAACCCTGCTCTAATCTTTGTGTCATGTTGAAGCCCTAAGTTTCACAGAAAACTGAGAGGAAGGATGAAAAGTACAGCAAGAACTCACCGAGCGCGATGCAATGGCGTTCCACTTTGCGAGATCTTGGGACGTTGAAATGATGATGCACTTTCCATCGGGTGAGCCCTTGATAAACTCTGATAGTAATTGGTGCAAAAGGAAATCTCCAGGGGATGCAAGATGGTCCGTGATAATAATGGGACCAGAGGGAGTTAAAAGTTGGTTGGCAGAAAAAGACATTGCAGATAAGATTAGGTTTCCTCTCTCTTAATGGCCGCTTTGTTGAAAATCCCGAGTTGATGGCCTCCACAGCCCAAATACGCCCAGTCCGAAGATCTGAATATTCGCATTTAACAACTAACATCTGCTTTCGCTATTGAAGAATGAGAAACCAAAGCACCACTAGGCGATGCTAAGACCAAAACCGTGGTGGCCCTCAAGGCTGCTGCTGAGCGGAGACTCAGACCCTCTCCACCATTATCCACAGTCAGTCAGTCCATATTACCCCTTGGAATCATCTCAGTATCATTACAGACTTCACGAGAGGACTCCGTCTCCGATTCCCGTCCATCAACTCCCCTACAGCGCAAACTTGGTTCAAGTTCCCGTCTTCCCACGCCGACGGGCTCGCGTCGCCTCACTCAACCGGCCGTTTGCCTGCGCACATGCCCTCCATCCGAAGCAGCCAGGCTCCACAGCAATTTTACAAATAGTTCGCGTTGATAGACCGCTCAGTGGCGCACAGCCAGGAGGCACGCTTTTGACAGCTTCTCTTGCGCGTCTCGGAACATCTCGACAGGCTCGTCGGCCGTATTGACCAAGCCGATGCAGAGGTTGGGAGTATTTTGGATAAGTGGAAAGGGGTGGAGGAGGGCAGAAAAGATCTACAGGGCGTGAACCAAAAGCTGTTCGATTTGCGGGTGCGTATCGCCTCACGCACGCACGTTTCTCGGATGCGTGGAAGAGCTTGACATTTGCGTCGTCGTTTTACAGGATCAATTGGTGGAGTTGCAAGCGGGAATTGGGACGACCTTGGGATACTTTCAGGACATGTGACGCGCCTGCTCAATCGGACATCTGCATCGAATTTCTCGAATCCCACGTACGATTTATTTTTCTCTGTTTGGACGTGCTCTTCTTACCTCTCCACCCTCCTCCGGGGACAGTGAAATTAGAAAGAAGCGGAAGTGTATCTCCTACGAGTCCGGCAAGGTATGACGCGTGCAATGATGCTCATTAAAATGTATTTTGTTGGATCCCTCCGCGCACTCACCCAGGATGTCTCGCGACGGCTGTTCGAACAGGTACCTTTCTGCGATGCCTCTTCTTTACACGCGTTTCACCACCGTAGCTGGACAGCTTGCACCTGTTCTTGGAGGATTTGGGTGCCGTGCCCACTCACACCCTGAGGCCTGAGGCCTGAGGCCTGAGGCCTGAGGCCTGAGGCCTGAGGCCTGAGGCCTGAGGACCTGGGTGCTCTGCTCTCAGAGTACTGTACCGTGAACTCAAACACGTGATGTAATGTCTTCTCATCCCAACAGCTTGTGCTGCGCATTAACACCAACCTTGTTGGTCTGTATTGTTGACTAAAAATTACAACTGATGAAGTTGTGACATACAATGCAATAAATTTTGTCCAGGTATCAGGTATGTACTAGTAGCGCGGTCCCAGTCCCAGCCCGAGTGAATGCGTCGATAACCTCGCGATCCTCGTACATGTGCTCGCTCCCGCCTTCGGTGGTGTCATCGTGCGTCCTTTTCAACATTCTAGACCTCAGCATCGAGTGACTCGATGCGATTCCGGATGTTTCCAGGCGAACGTCTCTCATTTTGTATAACCGACGCTAAGTTATACATGTCGAATAAGGCAGAGAATAGCTGGGACGGTTGCTTCCAATCTTGGACGTCCTCGACATAGAAAACCTAGAACCAGTCAGAAATCGCAGGGTTGTTCGGATTCAGATGCACATACTTTAGGATCGACGCGATCAGGCTGAAAAACGAGATACCGAAGCGCCGTACCATTGTTCATGACGTAGAATGCCATGACAATGAACGGTTTCGAATCATCGTCGTCTAACAGCTGCCGCCCAAGTCGGGCCACACATCCAGCCTGTAGAAGCATCCGATATTGATCGCCTTCACTTTTCTCTGATTGAACTTCAACCAAAAGAGACACCAAGCGATCAACAGACAGGTGAAAATCGCTTCGTGGGGTGTAGCGGTAGTTTTTCCCCTCGCTTTCAATAGACTTGACGTTGACAATCAGACTGAACGGCCAGTCGGCACGACTGCAACAAATGTAAACCTCCGGAGCAAATAATAGAACGAACAATAAAAGAAACACGCACAATGCGTGATGCTCCCTCAAGCTGAAAACCGAGCGAAAATACGAGCCTAACTCATCAAAGAAATACCGGACGTGATCCTCTTTGACGACGGAGCTTTTCCAACCCTTGGCGTGAAACGCGCTTGCAAGATGGCACAATACATGGATGTTGGAGACGCTGTCGCTTTGCTCAACGTCCTTGGGTGGGTGTTGAAAGTATTCACCAAATTCGTGAATGTGTTCCTGGAAGAATGAGAGGTCCTGTGACGACTTTCAATGACCAAACTGGTATGTGATCAAAAAACAAACATACTGCATCAGACTGGATGCGACGCCGCTGCCTCAGTTTACTTCTAAATTCATTGAGAAACTCCGGTTCGGTGCCAAGAAGTTCAGAGATCCCGTTGGGCCCGAGGGCAGCCCGCCCATGAAAGCTTCCTTGAGCATCTGCTTTGATAGTGATCGAGGGCCAAAGTTCAGGTAGTCCGACATCAGTCATCTGAACAAGCGTCGGGCTGACAACTCCACCCGAAACGTATACGAGGATATTGACCGTCTCCTCTGGTGGTTGAATCGGGAATATTTTGGACAGTTTGCGAGACGCGACAACTAGCTCCGTTTTATCGGCCGATTCTGCCAACTGTCTGAGATTTTCGCCCTCAAAAAATTCGGTCCGATAGAGGGTGAGTCTACTGGCGTCAATATTCTTGAGGTCGTTAGGATATTTCCGAAAAATGGCTCCTCTCAGATGGCCAACAGTCTGCGAGCTTTCAATCTCGATAGGGAACGCGTAGCTGTGTAGATCAATAATATAGACGAAGAGTAATAGTTTCTCAGCCATAGTTGCGAGGGTCAAGAAGAGTCAGGTGGTGAATGTTGTGGAAAGGAGGGGAGTCGTGAGGGATAGGAGTTGGTCGTGAGAGTGTCGTCGAAAGGGGACCCAACAAACATCAGCTCTAGACTCGGACCCTCTCTACCATTATCCACAGTCAGAGTCAGTCCATACTACCTCTTGGAATCACAGACTTCACGAGAGGACTCCGGATTCCCCTCCATCAGCTCCCCTACAGCGCAAACTTGGTTCAAGTTCCCGTCCTCCCACGCCGCACTCAACCGGCCGTTTGCCTGCGCACATGCCCCCCATCCGAAGCAGCCAGGCTCCAGAGTAATTTTACGACTAGTTCGCGCTGATAGACCGCTCAATGGCGCACAGCCAGGAGGCACACTCTTCTCTTACGCGTCTCGGAACATCTCGACACTTGCGACAGGCTCGTCGGCTGCATCGACCAAGTCAACGCAGAAGTTGCAAGTATATTGGATAAGTGGAAAGGCGCGAGGGAGGTCGGATAAAGTCTGCAGGATGCGATTCAAAAGTTGTTGGACGGGCGGGTGCGTATTGCCTTACACACACACTTCTTTCGGATGCGTAGAGGAGCTTGATATTTGCGCCGTCGGTTTACAGGACCAATTGGTGGAGTTGCAAACGGCAATCGGGACGACCTTGGAATAGTTTCAGGAACTGGAACATGCGACTCGCCTGCTCAATCGGACATCTGCGTCGAATTTCTCGAATCCCACGTACGATTTATCTTTCTGTGTGAACGTGCTCTTCTTACCTTTCCACCCTCCTCCGGGGACAGTGAAATTAAAAAGGAAGGGGAAGTCTATCTCCTACGAGTCTGGCAAGGTATGACGCGTGCAATGACGCTCATCAAAATGTATTTTGTTGGATCCCTCCGCGCACTCACCCAGGTTGTCTCGCGATGGCTGTTCGAACAAGTACCTTTCTGCGATGCATCTTCTTTGCACACCACCGTAGCTGGACAACTTGCACCTGTTCTTGGAGAATTTGGGTGCCGTGCCCACTCACACCCTGAGGACCTGGGTGCTCTGTTCTCAGAGTGCCACACCGCTTACTTTTGCGCACGAAAAACCTCCTGGTTTCACGCCTTACTGAGCAGATCCGCAGTCTGGACCCTATGAGGGCGGAACTCGTGGAAATGGTACGCCTTTTTTCATAATATCCAGTCATCTAACGACACGTCATGAACGCGTTATAGACATGCGCCGGGTGCAGCTACTTGCACTGAAATTTTTGACTTGTATCGCGCGATTTTCAGCACCGGGAAGGAGGAAACGCTTTATGACGACCTCTACCCCGCGCGCTCGCATCCTACACGAGCCTCGGCTAACTGTCGTCTGCGAAGTTTGCACTGGTTCGAGCGCCGATGGTGCTCGATCAGCCACTGGACGACGAAATTGAGGGAATGAAGAGAAGAGTGACGAACAGTCATCTACTGCAGCTGGTGCTGCAGGATGCGCAAACGAGGCCGTTTTTCAAGGCACAAGCGGTGATACAGTCAGATATACGATATTATGCTCCGACAGCCCAGGATCTAGCGTACCTAGATAGGCTTGCTGGTAAGTGTTACCTGTTACCTTTTATTCTCTATCTTTGCTAAAGGTATGCGTGGCTGCCCAGGGAGAACAACGATATACGAAATTCGAGAGAAGCAGAGTATCAGCCGCCTTTTTGAAGGCCCAGGGCTCGATCAACGCGAGACATGGTACCCAACGCTTGCCAAGACCGTCTGGGTGCTCTCCCAACTACGCGACTTTGTTCAGGCAAGCCACTTACGACCCTGTGACATTTATCGATCCTGATTACATGCAATGTACATACAGCCGACAATTTTCTATGATCTTGCCCACGACGCCGTTAGTCTGTGTCACGCCTCGTTGCTGAGTGCGGCAGATTCGGTTAGGGCAAAGAGCGCATTCAATAGGCAACTCTTTCTTGTCCGCCATCTACTCATCCTCAGGGAGATCACGCGCGACCTGGACCTTGCACAGAAGGACGAGCCCCAAGTATGTGGCGGATTTGGGTGCGCAGACCTGTACGGTGTCGCAGGTGTGTGCAGCCTATCAAACCACACACCCTTGGAGCTAGACGTTCAATGATCCTTGATCCTGCATCCCAGACACGCTATCCTCTGTCCTGTCGCGCACGTCGACGCTCCTTCCCGGTTCATTCTTCATCGACGTAGTCATGAGGCATGTGGTCGGCGAGTAAAGAAGTATCTCTTCGGCCCAGTTTCTGATACTATCCGTCAAGCTTTCGTATATTTCGGAACCCTTTGAATATGTCCCCATTCGCCGGTTGAAAAGTGCGTCAAAATTTTGCTCTGACACATGCAACGTCCCAAAATATTCTGGCTAGAGAGAGCTTTTGCCTACACCAGTAGAAATCTATTCATGACAAGGGCCGGCATGAACGCAAGGTCCTTCAATACATTTATCAAGCCTTGACTCACGTAAAGCCATGTCGCGTGCCCAGGCATCCAAAGGATATTCGGTATTGGGAGCAACGAGATGTCGTGTGTAGCACGAACGGTAACGAACAACTTGAAGAGGAGGCGGAGGAAAGTGGGAGCACGACGTACGAACGTGTTATCCAAGTACATGTGCGAGAAAGAGGTCGAGGGAGGAACATAACGCAAAAGAGGTAGGGAAAGAGAGAAATGGAGCTGATAACCACTGATTCATGTGGAAGAACCCTTCGCTCCTCTCCTGGGGAGCTGATTGGGTTGTGGCCCATCGAATCGTCTCTCGGAACTTCTCGAAGCAAACGAAGGGGGTAGTGTGGATGATGCCATGTACTATATTCAGATTACTAGGTCATCGTCGAAGTGACGTTGTTGCGCTTGAGTCCCAGAGAATAGTTGTACCATAGACTTGTGACATGAGGTGCAAATGATGGATTATATACAACTTGGCGTAGATCGGGAAATACCTCGATGACGTGAGCATTGGCGCTCCGGCCAAGCCGACGGCCTATGTTACCTCCGCCTGGGTGGACAGAAATATGAAATATGGACGATCTTCATGGCCATCTGAGAGTGAGGAAATGACGAGCGAGCACTTTTGAAGGAATATCGTTGAAATAAATAGATTCCACGTTTGGGAAGAGAAGCGACCCGGTACCTGGAAATGTAAAAATTGAGTTTTAAAAAAAAATAGAAAAGAAAGCAAGGCGAGTTGATTCTTGTTGGACAGTGGATGTGAGAACAAAGTGACATTCGCTCTGCCTCTCTTCCCCACCTCGTTCCGCCCTTTCCCTCTCATAGGCCCCCAATCTCCTTTAAATGCCGTCCATATTAAATCTCAAGTTTAAAGTGCGTTCCCCTGAGCCCTCCTCATGCTCGACGTTCATTCCCTCCTCCCCTTAATCCCTCATCCTTTCCAGGGCAACAAGTCCTTCATCGCCTTATCTAATCTCGGTGACGCCGATACTCTCACAAAGACTTGGGAAGGTTCGTATTAACGACCCACTTTCACTGCCACCCGTTAATTCGCCGTCTTCGCCCCTCCCTTAGGTTTGCACCAAAGTGGCTGGCTTAAGGCCAGCGTCTTGAGATCCTCAGCTGGCGTCTATGGTACCTTCAGAATTTCATGGTCGGCGTTGATAGTGCCAAGTCAAAGCGAGACTTTAAGAGAATGAGCAATTTTATGTTGGAGAAAGAGAAAGGGCTGGTTCGTTCATTCCGCACCGTCCCTATGCATACACCCTTGGCCCTGACACAACTTATATGTATCCCACCCGGTTTCTAGGAGTATCGAGGAACTAGAGGCACCTGGTTACAAGCGGAATCACTCACTCGACAGATGTCATCAGACAGCGCGCCGTAGAAAAAGAACTTCCAGAGAGGCGAACCTCGATGCTCCTCCTGGTACCCTCAAGCACATGCAATTCACTCTTTCGGCCGACCAGCCGACTCAGCCTGCTTCCGCCGCCCCCGTACAGAAACCCGACCTCAAGCCCTCAGCTGAGTTCAAGGACAACGTCACTCGCCGAAGTCGCCCCATAACCCGGTCCACAGCCACCCAAGAAGACACCCACCTCGATTCGGCATCCGTCCCTGTCCCTTCTGATTCGAATGATGACACCGACACCCTCAACCACTGCAGTCGTCGGGATACAGACACCACCACAACAATAACAGACGCCGATCCCCAAGACATCTCGCTTCGATTCCCGTCGATCTTCTCTAACGACTTTGGTCCCTCTGCTATTTTATATCCCGCATCTACCGTCACGAGCCCCATCAACTACGGAGAAGGCGTTCGTCCTACCGCTCCCACCACCGATTCTCTTGATATCGTCCGCCCGACAATTGAACTCCCCCTCGATGAGCTGCTCACCGAGTCTAGTGATTGCTCCGAGGCGCAGTCTCTGCCCGCCTTCAGTTCCACCTCCTCCAACGCTTCCCAGTCTCACGTGCGCCAGCTGGATCTGGTCACGCAACCAGATATCACCAACCAGATATCGATATGGAGAACGAAGCATTTGAACACCATCATCCTGCCTTTTCTCAAGCACACTTTGCTCGATGCGCCTCGCAGCAGGAACAGACCGTCTCTCCCGCAAAGCTCGGCCACACCACTGATATGGCTACCAGACTTGGCTCATCCCGGCCTTCTCTAAGCCTTCGCACTCAGGGTGCCACAACACGATCTTCTGGTCCCAGTGCGACTGTAGCCAATCCCCCGACGACGCTCCCGCCAACGGGATCGAGCGGTAGCAACGCACCTGGAGGCGTCAAGGCCGAATGCTCGAATTGCGGTGCCACACACACCCCTCTCTGGCGTCGTGGGTTGAATGACGAGCTCAACTGTAACGCATGTGGGCTTTACTGTAAGCTGGTACGCACCTTGCGTTTGCCGGTTTTGCTAAGTGCACGTGACCTTGCATAAGCGTCCCCGCCCGAAGAGCATGCGGAATAACCACGGCGAGGGTCGAGCTCAGGCAGCACCTCGGCAAGAATCGTCGGAAATTATTGGTGTGCTCATTATAAATAAATCTCTTGGCATGAGTTAATTGATCGCGAAGCGCAATGCTATAATTGTCACACAACGGCGACACCGCTTTGGCGAAAAGACGACGAAGGCAAGACGGTTTGTAATGCGTGAGTGTCCCCGAAAAGCCATCTAAATCTGGCTGTTTCTCATCATACGTGTCTTCCCCTTTTTCTTCGACGCGCAGTTGCGGACTTTAGTAAGTTTCACAATGCTACCCTCTTTCACCCTCTCGAGCTGATCCGCGAAATGTTCCAAGTTTCAAATTGCATGGTTCCGCCCGTCCAATCTCGATGAAATCCGATGTAATTCGCAAGCATTCCCGGCATGACGCCCGTCGTGGTAGCGGCAGTGGCATTGGATGCGGCACCCTCTCAGAGAACCACCCCATCAGCAAGTCCCGGCGCATCTCGTCGTCCATCTCCCAATGTCGATGCGGATGATGGCTTTTCACCCACACTGGTTGCCGACTCTAACGCAAGTGCGTTTGACGACCTCGATGTTGATTCTACTTCCGGCAATGACGGTAGTGGAGGCCGATTTGGGTATATGCCACCGACGCAGAGTGAACTAATCGGCGCTCTTGGTGGGACCGGTGCATGCAATTACCCATCGCTTAACTTGTCCAAATTCCCGGGGCCATATCATCCCGATCTGCTGTCGCATCTGTACTCTACGGACTACGCCGGAGACACCTCCGAGGGCGAAGGCGGAGTTGAGATGCGGTGTGCTAAACGTAGGCGGATGAGCAACGATTCCGCAACGGAACCACCGAGTTCAGCGGTTTCGTATTATTCGTTTGGCGGCGACAACAGTGGCTTCTCGACTAGCAGCAGCGCGACATTTTGTTCGGGCTCTGCACGCAGCTTGATGGACTTTTCCTTTTCTGATGACTGCAACCTTTCGACTGGCGACAAAAAAAACACAATTATCATTTTACCTGAATCGCAGCAGAAGGATCGAGTTTGTACTTGGAAAAATCGTATGCAATTCATGGATTTGATGGGGCTTTGAACCCTCCGCTCAACATGGTAAATATGACGTCCATCCTTTTTTCTGGTTGTACAGTACCGTGACTTTGATATTACTACATCTCAATTGAAACTGCTACTTCCCTCGTACAAAAAACGCCAGCCAGCCTGAGAGATGGCAGTCATTGTTTGCCAGGTAGTTGCACGACCTTTAGGAAAGCGACGGCGATAGCCCCATGAAGGAGGAATAAACTCATTGTATGCATCGTAAATGCCAAGTGCTGTGACTAGAGTGAGGTAGTGGATGATGCCGCGTACTATATTCAGATTACTAGGTCATCGAAGTGACGTCGTTGCGCTGGTCCAAGGAATAGCTGAGCTATAGACTCGTGACATGACCAAACTCGGTGACTGCAACCAGGTGCAAATGAAGAAAAAAGCCTTGGGATTACATACAACTTGGCGCAGTTGAACGGAGATCAGGAAACACCTCGATCACGTGAACTTTGGCCGTGATTGGACAGAAGATGAATTCGCGCAAGCCAGGCCGACGGCCCACGTCACCACCGATGTGGAGAACCTTCAATTCACATCCATCTAAATCGACCTGAAAGGAATGATTTGGGTGGTCGCCCGTTTGTAGCTGAGCATGGCCCTCAGCAGTCTGTTGATACGCACGGGCGAGGGTACACCGAATAAACGTCAATGCATGTTATTATCACCCGCCTTACGAAGGGGAAAAAGTATACCTGGCTACCGAGAGGGAGGAGCAGCAACAGCCGTCTTCGCCAAGCCTGAGCGAGCGCAACCAGATGCCAACTCCACCACTAAGGACGGCATATCTTGTCTCTTGGAACAAATTGATATGAACAAGTTGGATGACCACGGACATGGTCGAGGACGTTCTCCACAAAGCATAACACGTTGAAAAACCTTATTCACGGCGAGGTGTACGGGATAGTTCTAGTGGGAGCCGCAGGCCACAGCAGTCCACTGGCGCTGTAGTCACGGATCAGTGAGACTTCACGCTTCACGCCCAACATGTATGTCACCCGCGCTGTCATTGTCAGATCGTATGCAACAAAACTGAAATTTGCTCAACCGAATCCTGGCCGCCGCATGGTATTTCCCATTTCCAATGCCACAGCAAGTTTTCTTCTCGTTTGGTACTGGTTCCATACATACGCTATATTCGTTTGAATGTTTTTCTCCCATCTTCACAGCTCCACCATTGACTCGGTAGGTGTCTTATTTTATCTTCTAACACCCCGGTGAGCCTTGCGGCACTGGGGTATCCTTTATTAAGATGTAGTTCGAAATAATGTGTACACCTCATGTATATACCCATGCCCAACACGAAATTCAAACCTTCTGCCCTGCTTCTTGAGGCCACGCCTAGGGACTTGTGCGGTCTTGTGAGGCTCCGCCGAAGCAAGTAGTTCAAGTTGTTAACAACACTATGACCCTAGGCTCGAAATGACGGCGTGTTGGAAGGTGAATAATGAAACTCACTCTCACATGCTCAGGTCTGCCTACACTGCTGCTTCGGAATTGTCACTTTGTTCCTGTACTATACATTCCAGAACGATTAATACCGTTTCAGAGTCTCCGTGACGAGGGTTTTTTGAATCGCGCAGTTGCACACGATTCTACTTGAAAGAGTGAGTAAAAGTGGAAGGCAGGGAAGCGGCGGCCAGAGAGACAATCGTGACCGTGATACTGTAGGAAATATGGTAGACGCAACAGAGACAGCACCGTGGTGCGGGGCTGTTGGATTTCGGTTGTCTCGGTGGCACGTTTTCAACGCGACCTGTCATTATGTAATGTCCTTCCTGATATAGACACGATAACATGTTTGCCTCAAGGCATCGATGAATCAACCTGTCGCTCAGTTCTCCGTCAAACATTCGCCATTATTACACCCCAGGTCCTCAAATCTCCAGAATGTCAAACATCAGCCGCTCTCAGGTCAGTGAAATGCAACTGAGCTCAATCCGACTCCAGGTGACCAGTACGTATTTTTATGACTGTGCTCTGATACATACTGAATCGCTTGCCCTTGCCAGTCCTTAGAGTGCACAATCTTCCCCGTCTCAAGACTTTCCTTGGGAAGAAAAGGAGGTTTTACGCTACATTTACAGACGGCGACAAGATATGGCAGACACGATCTGTGCGGAGCGTGGCCCAGCGCGTAGAATGGAACGAGACCGTCAACACATTGTGGGAATTGTCGTATCTTCATTCTTGCTAACATCTGAGTCTCCTGCAGTACTGTACAACCACAATCTCGTGTTACGATATGTCTTTATGCGAAAAGGACCACACGGAAAGACATCCTTATTGGAAGTCAGGAAATAGCCTGCGAATCCCAACGCGGTTCGTTTCTTATTTCAAATATATACCCATGTGTCTGGCTGAGCATCCTACATATAGAACTTGATGTTATTTTAGACAATGCTGACGGACGTCCGACGGAACTCGTTACACCTTCCTTAAGCATCATCGTATCAGCAATCGGGAGCTCATCTATGACTGCGGTAGTCAATTCCCCAATCCTTACTAGCACACCGGTCGATTCGGGAAATTCTTTCGCTGATGGAGGTGCTGCGCATCCTACTGTTCAAACGGACAATGAACCCATGCAACGCGCAGCGGATCCCGCTCTTCTATCCCAAACGAGTAACCTTCCCATCGAGGGCGGTCCCTCTGTGGGAGCAGTACCAGACAGCCAGACGGAGATGTCAAATACGCTCGATGGCGCTGAGAAGGCTTTTGAAACAATGAAGACATGGAGTAATGCTGTTGAAAAAGTCAAATGTGTAATCGACGTCGTCGGTCCAATCGCAGGGGTATGCTTTAGAGAAGGTCATATCCAGTGCTGAGCTAACTTGCGCTCTTCAGCTGAGCCCATATGCGAAGACGGCTTGGGGTCTGCTCTCATTTATCCCTCAGGTGCGTCTCCTTGCCTATTCGGAGAATATGGTGCATTCATTCACCTCGCTATCAGACTTTACTACAGCAGGTCGAGCGTGATGACAACGTCAGAACACTACTTGAGGCAATACGGGACGGATTTGAATTTGCAAAGGAGGCGGCTATTTTGAGGAATATCCAGCCGGGATCCATGCAAGTAAAAATCCTCGATGAGATGCTGCAGTGCGTCGCCAAATCCGCCGAATTCGTCGAGTCATATGCGAAGGATGTGCAAATCGGTACGTCGTCTTGACCTCTCTCGTTGCTCAATATGAACGTGTGACTTTCAGGAAAGCGGGCTTTGAAGAATATGGTCGGCAAAGTTGACATAAAAGTCGAAGAGTACCGCGCCACTCTTGTTCGACTTCGAGAAGCGTTCCTCGCATATGCTGTTGTCAACACTCAGGCTGCTGTCCTTCAGATGCGGGACGATAAGTCGAATCAAGCATTAGACGCTGGTGCGCGATTCAGACAGCTCAAGACCGGATCGTCGAACTGACAACGAATACACAGAATTAGACAGAAAAATCGGAGAATTACCCTATAGGGGAGGCTGGCGATACGGTGACGAGAAGCGATGTCTTCCAGGCACGCGTGAAGACTTTTTGCACTTCATCGTCAAGTGGGTCGAGAATCCCAAATCTGAACGTGCGCTCGTTCTTCTCGGTCAAGCGGGAACAGGAAAATCTTCGATTGCACATGAGGTTGCACGCCGTTTCAAAGGCAAATGCCTCGGCTCATACTCCGCCTTTTTGCGCAAGGAACAGTCCAAAGACGAGGCTTACATGCTCTTCACGACAATCGCTCGCGATCTCTCCGATCGCATTCCTGAGTACAAGCACACCCTTGGGGGGGTCATCAAGGATAATTCCTCTCTTCGTGGTACCCGAGACTATCGTACACTTTTCGAAAACCTCCTCGTGGATCCGCTCAAGAGCCTGCCACTTCCTGGTCCAATTCTTATAGTTATCGATGCCCTGGATGAGAGTGGGGACGCAATCGGCAAAAATGGATTACATTCATTTCTCGCCGAGCACCTCATCGAGCTTCCATCCGAATTCCGGATACTCGTCACGTCCAGGCCTGAAGATGGCATCGAGCCTGCGTTTCTCAAAGCTTCGTCCATCAATACGCTTTACATGGATGACGCCGAACTGGCTCTCAAGATAGAGCAAGATATTGGGGTGTACCTTGAGAAGGAGCTCCCACCGGACGTATTCAAAAGCGATGGGGTCAAACTAGCAAAAGCGGCAGAGGGCCTGTTTCAATGGGCAGCTGTTGCATCCGGGTTCATAAATAGCCCTCCTGCTAGCTTTGGGTTTAGCAAGAAAAAGTGTGTTCAACGCTTGTTGGGACACTCCCGAGATCGCAGTGGACAAGATCCGTTGGACAAGTTATATGAAGAAGTTCTGGGGGCGTACTTCAAACCGGATGAAGCACAGATTCTATTTCGGTCTGTAATGGGACAAATTTTCGCTGCGATCGAACCGCTCTCGATCGATTCTTTAATTGCTCTGCGAAGGCATGCCTCTATTGAAGAACCCGAGGATCCTGATCCAGCTGTACAAATGCTCGGACACCTCGGCTCGCTGCTGAGCAATGTGACTTCATCTGACCATACGCGTCCCATCGTTCCTCTCCATACATCATTCCGTGACTTTCTGACGAGCAAGAAGGGAGGTGTGTTTTCCGTGGACCTTCAGGATTCGCACCGTCAGTTGGCACATTCCTGCCTTGCTTCGATGCTCGACAAACTGGAGTTCAACATTTGCAAACTCGAGACATCATATCTTGCGAACAGCGACGTTCCAGATCTTGAATCTCGAATTATGAGATATATCCCACCTGCTTTGTCGTATGCCTGCCGTTTCTGGGGCGATCACTTGGATCATCTTACTTTCGATGACGATCTCTTCATGAAAGTTCGATCGTTGCTCGAGACAAAGTTACTATTTTGGCTGGAAGTGCTTAGCATCAAGAGCAGTGTGCCCCTTGCTTTACGGGCAATGTCGTTCCTGTCGACGTGGTTGCAGCAGGAGGTAGGTGCTCCTCACAATTCAGTATGACATGCGGTGACTTTTGGGTAAAAATCATAATAGGGTTCGCAAACGGAGGTGAAGAATTTGTTGGGATTAGTGAATGATATGTCGAGATTTGTGCGGTATTTCGGAATGACGATGGCAAGGAGCACTCCGCATATCTACATCTCGGCGCTCCCATTCACACCCAGCTCTTCCCACATCTTCAATCGATACATTCGCAAATTCCCTTGTACATTGACTTTGGAGCGTGGGCAGTTGTCTCACTGGCCGGCATTGCAAATGATGATTCAAGCACATGATGGCCCGGTCTTTTCTGTTGCTTTCTCGCCAGACGGGCAGCGCGTCGCATCGGCCTCGGGCGATCGCACGATTCGGGTGTGGGATGCCACAACGGGAAAGATGGTAGCGGGCCCGTTTACTGGACACACCAATTCGGTCAATTCTGTTGCATTCTCACCAGACGGACTGCGCATCGCATCGGCCTCGGACGATAAAACGATTCGGGTGTGGGATGCCACAACGGGACAGACGGTAGCGGGCCCGTTTACTGGACACACCAATTGGGTCAAGTCTGTTGCATTCTCGCCAGACGGACTGCGCATCGCATCGGCCTCGTACGATGAAACGATTCGGGTGTGGGATGCCACAACGGGACAGATGGTAGCGGGCCCGTTTACTGGACACACCCATCATGTCTCTTCTGTTGCATTCTCACCAGACGGACTGCGCATCGCATCGGCCTCGTACGATAATACGATTCGGGTGTGGGATGCCACAACGGGACAGATGGTAGCGGGCCCGTTTACTGGACACACCAATTCGGTCAAGTCTGTTGCATTCTCGCCAGACGGACTGCGCATCGCATCGGCCTCGGTCGATGAAACGATTCGGGTGTGGGATGCCACAACGGGACAGATGGTAGCGGGCCCGTTTACTGGACACACCAATTTTGTCAGGTCTGTTGCATTCTCGCCAGACGGACTGTGCATCGCATCGGCCTTGTCCGATGATACGATCCGGGAGTGGGATGCCACAACGGGACAGATGGTAGCGGGCCCGTTTACTGAACACACCGATTCGGTCAATTCTGTTGCATTCTCGCCAGACGGACTGCGTATCGCATCGGCCTCGAGGGATAAAAGGATTCGGGTGTGGGATGCCACAACGGGACAGATGGTAGCGGGCCCGTTTACTGGACACACCAATTCGGTCAATTCTGTTGCATTCTCGCCAGACGGACTGCGCATCGCATCGGCCTCGTCCGATGAAACGATCCGGGTGTGGGATGCCACAACGGGAAAGATGGTAGCGGGCCCGTTTACTGGACACACCGATTCGGTCAATTCTGTTGCATTCTTGCCAGACGGACTGCACATCACATCGGCCTCGAGGGATAAAAGGATTCGGGTGTGGGATGCCACAACGGGACAGATGGTAGCGGGCCCGTTTACTGTACACACCAATCGCGTCAATTCTGTTGCATTCTCGCCAGACGGACTGCGCATCGCATCGGCCTCGTACGATAAAACGATTCGGGTGTGGGATGCCACAACGGGACAGATGGTAGCGGGCCCGTTTACTGGACACACCAATTCGGTCAATTCTGTTGCATTCTCGCCAGACGGACTGCGCATCGCATCGGCCTCGTCCGATGAAACGATCCGGGTGTGGGATGCCACAACGGGACAGATGGTAGCGGGCCCGTTTACTGAACACACCAATTCAGTCAATTCTGTTGCATTCTCGCCAGACGGACTGCGCATCGCATCGGCCTCGTACGATAAAACGATTCGGGTGTGGGATGCCACAACGGGACAGATGGTAGCGGGCCCGTTTACTGGACACACCAATCGCGTCAATTCTGTTGCATTCTCGCCAGACGGACTGCGCATCGCATCGGCCTCGTACGATAATACGATTCGGGTGTGGGATGCCACAACGGGACAGATGGTAGCGGGCCCGTTTACTGAACACACCGATTCGGTCAATTCTGTTGCATTCTCGCCAGACGGACTGCGCATCGCATCGGCCTCGTACGATAAAACGATTCGGGTGTGGGATGCCACAACGGGACAGATGGTAGCGGGCCCATTTACTGAACACACCAATTCGGTCAATTCTGTTGCATTCTCGCCAGATGGACTGCGCATCGCATCGGCCTCGTCTGATAATACGATTCGGGTGTGGGATGCCACAACGGGACAGATTGCATCGGGCCCGTTCACCGATTTGGTCAGATCTGTCCGTGAGCAGCACATTGCCTCAGGGTCAGGCGACTGTACAATTCATGTCGAGAGTATCGTGACAGAAGATACTGAGAAGCTCCTATTTACAGACCAATCCCTGGTTGGTGGTGATGGTTGGATATGTCACGGTGGAGAACCCAAACAGCTTCTTTTATGGATTCCCGTGGTTCATAGGCCGTGTCTTCATGGACCAAGGACTGTCTGGATTGCAGGCGAGCATGACACCCGGCTTGATTTCTCAAAATTCGTTCATGGATCAAATTGGGGTAAAACATATGACCGGAATATCTGAATAGGGTCAATTGGTATGTCCTTTTTATTATAAGAACTGCAGTGCCACCTCTAAACTTTGCGGCGTATGCCAACAGTACCCACCCAAACACCCTGAGTTCGCTCACTCCCCCAACGCAAGCCGTCGAAACAGTGACCCACGCAGGGAGGCAGCTGCACCTGTATACGTTGTTCCTGCTTCTCTCCCGCTGGGGTTTGAGCACGAGCTTTCTTCAGCATGCCGCTCTGCCTCTTCTGCACGATCGTATAGGCACCATCCCACATGGACATTGAACTATTGCTCACCCAGGTGTCGCCTTCTGATGGGAAAGGAGGTGGTCTGGGTGCGCAAGCACCTTTTGCATATTTGTTCCCACATGCGCGAGCCTCGCCGAGCAGTGCGAGGACGTTCCAATCCAAGAGTATTCGAGTGGCATAATTGGCAGAGCATCCACGGTCTGAGGGCGTATATCCAGCACGGTAGTAGACGACCTATCCCCCAGATTTTTACCAACTAGAATTTCTCGACAACTTTCCTTCTTCATGTATCCTCATCCCTTTGTAGCTCCATCAATGAGCATAGACCCCCCGCGCGTGCCATCAAATCATACCGTTTGCATGTTTGGTGGCGTCATCACGGCCACTATCTGTCTTTGCGCCTCGGGTCTGGTGCTGCTGGCAGTGCACTGATGCCCGATGCCCTTCGAGACCTATGTTCACGCCTCCAGTTCCACGTCCTCTCATCGCACTACTACTTGTGGTAGGATAACATTTCGCAGTACTAAAGGCTTTTTTACCATAAGTAGATAGGCCCCTTGCAGCAAAGCGTCTCCACGTGCAGTGGCACGGCTATTCTATATATCATCGAGGCTTCATCGAGTAGGTAGGCTCGCGACTCCTTCGGTGATATCGGGAGTCCGACAATTGAATCGTCTGGGTATAAAGTCTTTCAAAAGTCCCAGGTTGCTTGGCTGTGCGAAGAAGGGCAAGAAATGTTGTTTTTGTCTATACACCAACACAATCCTCGTCGAGATACATATATATTTCGTCTACCTCTTACTATTAGTAGATACGGACGCATCTTAATCTACACCACTTGAAATCCGATGAAACTGGCTTTTAGCGCTAGGCCAGAGATGGCGGTCATTGTTTTCCAGGTAGTTGCACGATCTATTAGGAAAGCGACCGCCATGCGCCCATGAAGGAGGAATAAAGCCATTGTACGCGTCATAAACGCCAAGTGCTGCGACTAAAGCGTGGCTGTTACCCCGTGGACCCACAGGCTTCCAAGTCACTTTGTCAAATACCATCGAAAGGACATAGTTATCAGGCATGTGGTCGGCGAGGACAAGAAGTGTCTCTTCCGCCCAGTTTCTGATACTATCCGTCAAGCTTTCGTATACCTCGGAACCCTTTGAATATGTCCCCGTTTTTATGTTCTGATCAAATTGGCGGAAGAACTTGAGAGAAACGTCTGTGACCTGGAGTTCACCGATCAAGTCCCAGGTCAAGAGTGCGTCGAAAATCTGCTCTGACGCATGTAACGTCCCAAAATATACTGGCTAGAGTGAAAATATTCAGCTGAATTTGCCTACACAAGGAGAGGATGATGCACTCACGTTTCCTCCGAATAGCATTTCTTCGAGATAGAAACCTAACAGCGCGTTGGGTTGGTCAGGAGGAAGGCTCTCGCTGATGGGGTAGATCTTCTGAAAGGCATCTCCAATAACCTTCAGGCTCGAAAGTGCACGATCAGAACACGGTTGAAGTGTGGCCGAATCGCAACCCAAAGACGGGTCAAAGTTGAGTGTGGAAACAGTGAGAGGGGCTGTGCCTTTTCCAGAACGCCCTCCTGACTTCACGTCGGTCACATTGGTCTCGCTCATAAATCCTTCCTCCTCGTTCCAGAACGTCTATGCGTGAGAAGTTCAGTGTGAATGTCAGGATCAACGAGAATAACAACTTTCCTGGAGATAGTCAAGGATACTTGATGCCTGGCTCTCATATTCTAGAGCGCTATCATCACGACCTATGATTCGACCGAGGCGGGCTCCTGCTTGAAGTGCGCGATGCTGCAGTGAAGCAGTCCAGTAGGAGCCTCCCCATACGGGCAGCCACCAGAGATCCCAACTGCGATAGGTGCTGAATTATTAATACCAACAAGGCCTAGTGCCAACTGCTTACGAGCTCTGAGCATCAGGAAAAACCTCAATTGCTAATCTTGACTAGTGTCGCAGTAATTAAAGTATCCGCGCCTAAGACATCTTAACATATGAAAACCTACCATAACACGCAATAAAATGCAATAAAATGCCACATGCTCGCTAGACGTTCCCTCGGCTAAAATGCAGCTAGCGAGCACCATTATTGTATCAAATTATCTCCAGTTTTACCATTCTTTTGCTTAATTGTTGCTAACTTAGTACCGCATAAATGTCTTTATCAATAAATCATGTATTTCCTGCCTAAAATTCAGCTAGTGAATGTTAAAGGTATGCTAAATTCGCTAAGTCAGGTTTACATAAAATGTGCAACATTGTTCTAGTATTACGCTGGACTGTTTCGTGGCTGGGGGGTATGTACTACATACTGTATACTACAGGCAAACGCGAGTACACTAATCGGCAGGGTTTATTCTGCCGCCTCTTCTGCGGATTGGGTTGTCCCAGGTCCCAGACTTGTCTTGGGATGCAGGGGTGGGTTGACTTGATGAAACGGCTCATGGCCTCACCTCCCTGGGCTGTGCTAAGAAGGATGGGCAGTGAGGAATCACAGTTGACCAGCTGGAGGATGTCACGCTGGGCCTCAGTGTAAAGTGGACAGACGGAGATGACGTGTTCGACGGTTTGTGCAGGGGCTCGACAAAGGCAGTTGGTGGTCAGATCGGGTCGGAATCTTGCAGTGTAGGAGCCGATAAACGTGTGACCCGTGATGAGGTGGATGAGGGTGGTGAAGACCACTCGTTCGCAGCCTTTCGAGCCTTGGATGGCGGGTGGGTGTTTGCCTGTGGGCGGGACGAGGAGGGCGATGTATGTTTGGAAACAAGGGCCGTTGTTTCGCCAGCAGGTGCCCCACGTGTCGATGGCTGTGATTTTGGCTACTTGCCGTTGGTAGTTGATGGTGAGGTCACCGTGTCGGGCCCGGGCGAGTGCGACATCGTTCGACGGTAGATGCATGCCAATGAAGCAGCACGGGACCGTGGCGTTGCGCGAATGATGTAGATAGCTGTGTGGTGTCAGTCGCAATGTCACAGCGAACGCAACTTTACCTTCACGAATGGGGGGCCTCAGCTTGGAGTCGGTGTGTCTCAGGACGTTGAAAATGACGGTGGAGGTGTTATACCTGAATGAGGATTCAAGGCGACACAACTTTGGGCCCGGTCGAGTGCTTGGGTTGTATCGCGGGCAGGGATCTGGCAACCTTCCATCCAAGAACTCGGGACGCCGGCCCTATTAGAGATAGGAGATGATAGAGTCGAGGGTATGGGGGAAGGAGAAGATGGCACTTCGGGGGTGTAAACACCTCATATCTCGGCAGTGGCGGCGGCAATGTCTAGCCCTCCAGTACCCATGCCACTGAAATCATAGACCACACCTGAGCAAGGCAGATGTCACAGAACGCTGGAAGTGCGCTCTGCAGCCTCTGCTACTGGTAAAGGCAAAAGCAACAAAATCAAAGTTAGTAAAGAATGTCCCTAGGTGCCGAAAAACATGGTGGCCCGGACTGGGAAAAGTCTGTGAAGGGATGGCGACCCTGGCTGACAAACGAAGCAGTGGGTACGTCCCGTCGAAAACTGTATGCAGAAGCTAGAATGAGCGAGAGTGAGAGTAAGTATTTGTGCCAGTGAGAATCCGTCAAAGTCTTGTTTGACTTGCCCTAAATCAGAACGTGACCGAGACGTGATCCAAAGTTGAACTTCCTTTCTTCTTACCCACCGCCACTGCCTTCATTCGTCTCGCCCATCTCCTCATCATAACCCTTCGAAGTACCCGAAAACAATATGGATGCAATTGATTACTGCCAAACATCCATGCAGTGAGTCTACAGTATACATGGTTGGTGCATCAGAGACATGGGAACTTATGACACCATTGTAGGTCGTAGCTCTGTCCTCCACTGTAGTAAAGGGCATTCCATTTTCAGCTGGCATGGACTATGTGTGTCGTGGTCATCACATCTCATTTTGATATTAAAAACACAACTTGCCTTCCTTGACAGTATCTGAACGACTTGTGCTACCTAGTATGCCAATCCTGGTTGGTGGGTCTCTTAATATTCCCACACCTCCGCACCTTCCAACTAACACCTATTTATGTGATGATTGACAGCCCATATGGAGGGTGCGGTTTGGATCTCGGTGGCGACAAGGACAGCGGCAGCGGCGGGGTTAAGAGCAAGGGAGGTAAAAGCGGTCCCTTGGGTGGCATGGACAGTAACGAGGACGGCAAGGAGAAGAAACGAAAACTGGTGCCTAAGTTGGACGAGGCCCGTTTGCTTGGCCTGAATGGGTTTCCACAGCTGGTCAAGGACACGAAGAATTTCAAGCCCAAGGGGGGAGGGTCATGAGGTCAAACCTTTTTTTTTCCCTGGCGTGCTGCTCTGAACCCATCCCCCACCCCTCTATAGGCGACCGACTTGGATCGCTTTCTTCAACGTACCAATTCTGGACTCACAAATCATATCCAAAGACGAGATTCAAGGAGACGGTAGATTGGGCGGAGAAGTTATGCCACTCGAAGTGCATGCAGGTACTCTCCATGTCTCTTGCATTCCTCCCCCACGCATTCTTAAGTCTTGATAGGTCTCGCTTAGTGTTTGGCGTGACGAAGCCAAAGGACTTGTAAACGGCGTTCGCCCGTCGACAGCCGATAGTGACAGCGAGTCGGACGCCCCTGGTTCTCCGCACGGTGACGCAACATCAGCCGATCGAAGCGCGACGTCATCAAACCAGCTATCTTCTGCGGATCACCCTATTAGCAATTCAGAAGACGACAGCGATGGCCTGCCCGTCACGAGCGACGCGGAGTGCCCGCCACCATCGTCGCCTGATCGAGACGAAGCTGCGGCTGCCGAGTTGGATGCGCTCAGGAAGAGGAGGCGGTGCAGCGCGCCGCGGTTCACACTGGACTGACAGGTCATGCTTGGATGAATTTGCAGATGTCGAACGGTGATGTGGTTATGGATGGGGATGTCGATTTGTGGGATGCCCTTGGCACGGATGCACCAACTTCCGCTTCGACGATGGCACCACGCCCGCCTCCTACAGATGAAGACGAAGATATGTACGTACTTCTTGTTGCCGACAGAGCAGGTGCGACCTTCACACTTGGGTTGCTAGATGACCTCGTCAGGAGGATTGTGCATCACCAGTACGCACGTAGTGAGCACACACTACGCATCGAGTTTGCCTGGATCATCCACTCCACCAGTGAGTTGTTTCCCTTCCCCTCTCGTATATGCTACTCAACAGTATCACATTTCAAGGCATGCAGTGGTTCGCGCCCATGCTTCTGGACATTGCAGAAATGGCAGCGGGCTCATCTCTTGACCTTCATATCGCCATATTTGTGACTTGTTTGTGTCAGCCCGAGGCTGTTCTGCCAATCCCGATATTGATCGTCATGACCACACGACCGCATGACCACCACTTCGTGTGCATGCTCTCTCCCCACCTCGGAAGTGAATGACGTGGATGATGAGAGCAGGGAGAGGGATAAATGTGTTGTTGGCCAGGGTGGTGAAGGTATGTGTGCTAGTGGCCAGAAGGTCTGACTTGTGAGCGGCTACCGCTGTGGCAAGACTGGAGTCCATGCATGCAAGGCGTGTCAGCGGGATAGCACTTGGTTTTTCAGACATAGATATTAGATCCGACTTAGCTCTTGGTTTTAATAATTTAGCAAAACTTTCGTAATTATTTGAAACCAGCGTGACAAAATAATAATTTTAGTGCTAATTCCTCTAACTTATTAGACGAATTAAGTGTAGGTGAATTAGTGCTAGTTATCTCTAAGTTTTAGAAGCGGGACAGATTAGCCAAGTTAGAAGGAATTAGTAGTACAGTAATTGTGATAAAATTATCGGGGATAGTTAAAATCGATAATGGGCGCTTGCCTGCAAATTATTCATGATTAGCGCTAATTAGCTCTAATTAGCAAGTGAGGTTTTCCTGATGGATTCCAGTGTGAAGAGATCCATTGCAGGTCGAGGTTGATAGCAGGCCAGAGAACATTGGCAACCCAAGTACCATTCCTTTGTTCAGGCTCAATGAGCCACTCCACATACTTGATTAGGATTACAGCGCGGAAGGGAGGTCCATCTACAATACCCGATTAACATCTGGATATAATGAGAGAAGCGTGATACACACCAGCTGCTGGAGCACCAATACGGATGCAGGGTCTGTGATCTTCTCGAGGTGAATGTCGAAAACGGGCTCTTCTAGTCCACCTGTGAAAACATTTCCGGAAAGACTGACAACATGCTGGGTCCTGACAAGAGCATGTACGGAGTCATCCACTAGCGTGCGGAGAAACTTGGTGTTGTCATAGGGTTGCGACATGGTGAGTTCATTAAGCCATGTGTGGTACACTCGACACCCATCCCTGAGCCAGAACACGGTATATTCCGGGTGCTCTGGATCGGGAATGACGGGAACAACGACACCTGGCTGTGTGAAAAGAAAAAAAAATAGGTTGAATGAATGGGGAGAATCTGACTTGGAGAGGGAGATGCATTTACATCGGATCCAACTTTTTGACCCATCAGTTCGTGGGGTGATGACGTTC